>PISX010037859.1:0-10686 GCA_004024625.1 Mellivora capensis
GGGGAGCTGGACACACTCCTCAGTCTGTCTCCTTGCTCACTTGCCACTTGAATTCAACTTCACGTTCCCAGGGAAGGGTGGTGTCTGGCCTCACTGCACAATTCACTGATCTGAAAAGATCCAACCAAGGAGGGAACAAAAGTACTCTGTCTCTAGCCAGGCCTTCCCAGCACCCTCCCAATACCTCAAACTTTGCATCCTGTGCCCATGTGCTGCCTTATTCACTAGGTGCCATGAGTGGGTCTACTTCCACTGACAATAATCTCCCAAAGGATGTGTGTTGTGTGATCCCTGACCTCTCACTGGGTCTCCTGAGCACCCTCTAAATACCAAGTGTCCAAGTTCTAACAGACTGCCTTGTGATGGTTCCTAAATCCTCTGTTTAGGGTCCTGGATATGGAGTAGATTCATGGCTGGGAGGGGGCAGGGATGAAGAATGATCCTCTAGTTAGTTGTTGAGCTGTCCTCCATCCCACTATGCTTTCCACAGTGCTCACACACCAACCATGTCTACCCAGGACATCTTCCCATTTTCCAGAAAAAGTTCTCAGACATTTACCCTAAAGCAGGAATAACAGATGTGTGGATGAGGTCCAGCAGGCCCTCCTATTTTCAGTACCTCGCTACCCTTGTGGAGAGAGAAGGTCCTCCATTATCAGCTGAAGCTGATTCATACGTTCCACTTCTCCTGGGTTCTGATGACCTCATCATAGCTGGAGAAAATGCACCCGTACCTTGAGGATGCCAGTGGGCATCACATGAAATGTCCTGTCGATATTATCTCTCATTGTCTGAGCCTTGACTAAGTCTGCAGCCCAGAGGTGTTGTCTCTTCTGTGTAGGGATAATTTTAGGCTCCTATATAAATGCCTCCACTGAGTGGGGCTTCCTGAATGTGTGATGAATAAAAGGGCCCCAACTAAAATTTCACAGATATCTGAATGGGTCTTCCATCTACACACACCCAGGGATGCCTGCTCTGGATTCACACAGACACAGATCCCAGATGGAGTCTCAGATTTCCCTTTCAATGTCAAAACAGCCGAGCTCAAGACCATAGTGACTGTGAGGCATGAGACAGAGGCTTCATCATGAGGAGTGGGAGAATGTGCAAATATTGTGACCACAGGCCCTCTAGCCGACTATTCCACAGGAGCAGGCACCCAGGTGTACTTTCCCTACAAGTCCCCACTGAGTCCCTATAATAATTCAGCCCCAGTTAGGAACAAACTGAGGCTTGGAAAGTTTGGAGACATGCCCAAGTTTCACAACCAGGCATTGGCCAAATTACACTTGTCAGTTAGGGGCAGGGTGCTCACCTTTCAAATAGGAGGTCCAGCACCTTTTGGGTGGTGGCAAAGGCTCGGTATGTGCCCAGGAACATGTAGACAGAGTTTAGATCTCTTCTTAGGAAAGCAGGTGTCAGGTGTTCTATTTCTGTTTCCAGCGTGTTTACCAGGTTCGTAAATGCAGGGAGGTCTCATTTCTCTTTCTTATTGAGCCATTTTTACCCTGAGGTGAAACAGAGGAGACTTGAGTCAACGCTATATCCACCAGGAGATTTGGATGTTGGAGGGCAGACTGACCACCCAGATCTCAGTGACTTATGGCAAGAGGTGGGACAAGAGAGCCCACGGTCCTAAAATGAATAAGGTGACTCAGTGTTTCCTTGGGTTAATCATAAGGCTCTTGGTTTTGGTTCAGGTCATGTTCTCAATGCCCAGAGACTGTGCTCCTCATAGGGCTCTACCCAAAACGCAGTGTCTACTTCAGGATTCCGTCTCTCCCTCTGCTTTTCCCTACTCTCCCCTGCCTCTCTCTCAAATCCATCAATCAGCCAATCAATTAATAAACCGTTAAGGAAAAAGAAAAAATGTTCTTGGCAGCCATATAAAGAATTGAAGTAAATGGTGTCTGAACTGATAATATCTCAGGTCACTTTGTGAGCTGAGTACAGATAGCACCACCCTGCATGAATGGCATGAAACCTGTGATTTCTGATAACATATCCCATTCTTGAGACGAGAACACGGAGATGTTTTAGGGAGAGAGCTTAGGGTATTAGGTCGTGAAGGATGTAGGATGCAGCAGTGTGTGTTGGCAACAGAAGGGGATCACATCATATTCCTGCTTCATTAAAGGGCTCAATGGCTGTGATAAATGACTGGCCTTCTGGAAAGGTGTGCAGCACAGTGGAGCCCAGATCCTGACCCAGAAAGGGCCCCAAATATGTGTTCTATCAAAACGAAAGGGCAGAGCAAGAGACATAGTACCATGGGCTGAAGGATCCTTTGGATAAAAGTCTCCCAACTCACCATGATCATTTGCAAGACTTGCAGAACTTGGGGAAGAGCTGTTGGGCCAATGGGGACACCTGGGAGCACGATCTAGGAAAATGCACAGCACAGTGCAAAAGGACTCTAGATAAATGAGATGAGACATGTTTTAAAGTCTCTTTAATTATATTCTTATAAATAAGTGGACAATGACTCTGCTTTTGTCCAAGGCGAGTGCAGTACCATGAGGGCAAGTTTGGAGAAGAGATGGGATGGAGATGCATGTGAGTAGAGGACTTAAGGACCCTAGGCTGGCTTCTAGGAAGTAGGGCCTTTTGTGCTACATTGGCGGCCTTGGAGTGGGATCTTCCCAACACCCGCACTCATCTCGAACCAGTGCTGGACTATGTTAGCAGTGTGGGGCACCTTCTTGTCCTTAATGGAGGTAGAGGAGGGGATCTCATCATTCAGCTTCTGCCCCATCTCCTTTGTAGAGGTCTGTAGAGACAGTGCCTGGCAGCCAGGTAGGAGGTCTCAGAGTCGTCCCTGGATGCCTTTGCTTGTCTTCAGACCAAGGGCACTCCATTCCAGTCACACCACTGCCCAGTATGCACAAACCTCCATAAAGGAGATAAACATGGCACATCTTCAGGATCTTGGATAGGCTCTGGCACAGGTAAGAGGCACCTCAGGATTCCTCTTTCTACCCTGTCCACCATGACATTGGTGTGAACAAGAAGGGATCACCAGGGTATTCACTGTGCTCATCCTACTACAGCTCATGGTCGGGAACCCCACATATTTCTTTTTCCCTAAAATTCAAGAGGAAGGGCAGTCCTTGGATGGTTCATAGGTGTGGGAATCGCCTAGTCTGCTCAATATTAAGTACCTTATGGCACCTCCTGCCAAATGCCCTTAGGCATTGGGGTCAAGGTTTTGGGCCAATGTCTGAAGCATATGAAAAAGCTATTCCCCTGGAAGCCAGAGCCCCGGAAAGCAGGCAACCAGCAAGAGAACAACTTTCCATATCAGATGTCTCTAACCAAGTAACCCTGATACTGGACTACAGTAGAATGTGGGTGCCTGGTTGCAGGGGTTCCAAGTTCTGTTGGGGTCTGTGGTCAAGGAATTGACATCACTGCCTGGGATCCCCTATTGGAGTCCACTCCTGGTTTGATACCTAAGCAAAAAGTGCTCTGGCTTGCCATCTTCTCATCCCTTTTCTGCATGCAAGGCCACATCTGTACACAGTGACACCAATACACCCCTCTCCACAGGGCCCCAGGGAAGATCTGAGTGTATCCAGGGCCCCAGCTCGGAAACACATCTGGTTTCAGACACACCCCTCTATTCTTACATGTTTTTGACCCTAGATAAGCTATTGTTCCTGAGAAGGATGGTCTTCTCTGTAAAATATGGATGATTCTAACTTGTCCTTCTACCAGATACTCACAGGCATAGGTTGGATAATATCTATGATGTTAGAGTAATTGCATCACATGTAGGAAATACCTCCAATGAAATTTCATTCCTCCTATTAATTTCTTTGAATCTGCTAGTCAGATCCCACCCCCACAGTCTCTACTGGTTTCTGTGATTTTGTGTGTGCATGCACACTTGCTCCTGTGTGCACACATGAATTCATCAGTGCTCACATTCTGGAGTCCCAGAAGACGACAGCCCCACCTAAAACGGTTGGATAATAGGTTCAGAAGATCTTAGGCTTCTAATTTTCAATGCAAACCTTAAAGAAGGGATTGGAGCCTTGGACCTTTATGGTCAGAATGTGCCCTTAAACTTAGAGACTGCCTGTCCTGGGATGCAAGCCATTACCTCCTTTCCAATGGATTTGATGTAGATATGGGTCCACTCAGTGGGTTGCCATAACCTGGGGTCCTCCTCAGACAAGAACATGGGGAGATGTCTCCTTTCCAGGATATCAGTAATCATCCTCAGCCCGATACCTTTTCTATGTCTATAGCCACTTCCTTCTAGCCACCTTTTCCAGAGCCCCCTGTGAATATCTAGGTGCACCAGGACCCCACCTTTGAAGATACTCAAAGAGCTGGATTCATGCCTGGTAAGCCTTCCTTCCAGTCTGATTTTGGGCAAGGCACAGGCCCTGCAGGGATCATCACCTTCTCCCCTCAGGGGTCCCGTTGGTTCCCCAAATCCTTTGCATATATCCTTGTGTAACCCCCTCCCCTGAGTGTGGTCTGGATTTACTTATTCATTTCCATTCCAGAGAACATGGAAACATGACCCAAAGTCCCTGCTGAGATTTAGTTATAAAAGCTCATTGCCCAACCCCATGTTGACTCTGACCCACGTTCTCTCTCAGATCCTCAGACTGGAGTACAAGCCCTTAGGTTGAACCATGACACAGACATATGCATATGGCCTAGCACAGTGGGTCAACAACAGACAGAAGAACTAAGGTCTTTGATATGGGCTCAATCTGGCCAATGCCCCTCAGTGAGCTCAGGTTCTCAGTGAGGCAGGTCCTCCCTTGGTATTGTCAACAGCCCCAACCTAATGAGACTCTGGAAGGAGACCCCAGCTAAGAACTTCTGGATTCCTGATCCCCTGAGACCGGCAGATAGTGTTTGTGATTTCAGCCACTGTGTGTGTGGAAATGTGGTCCCACAGCACTGGGAGAAGGACACTGATACTGTCGAACTCTCCCGGGCCCTATCCCTCCTACCCTCCCTCTCTGCTCTCTTGCTCAGCTTCCTCTGGCTACCCTGGCCTCCTTTCTAACCTCCACTCTGGGACCATCAAATTCTGCATTCAATGCCCTGCTCCATGGTGCCTTCTGCCAGGCTGAATACACTCAGGTTTGTGCAGGGCTATTTCCTTCTTTTCCTGCCACAAGAATTCTCAATGCCATCTCAAGACAGCCTTGTCATATCCCTCACCTGGTGGAGCTCAGGACATAGTTGTAGTCCCTGACTCTTTTTCTATTGAGCAATTTCTCTTTTCATTCTCATTTTTGTTTCTTGTTTGTCCATCTTCCCCTCTAGACCCTGAGTTTTTAGATGGAGAATCTGGTTGGCTGATAAGCACTGTCACCACCTGAGTGTGCAGTGCCCAGTGGCTGAATGAACGGGAGACAGGATCCATTCCAACACTGATCAGCTCCATTGTTCCAGCCTCATTGATTTTGTTCATGTGTAAGTCTTTTTGTTTCATTTTTGTTGTTGTTGTTTTTGTTTTATAAGTATACTATGCCTGATGTGGGGCTCAAACTCATAACCCAGAGATCAATTACTGTACTGACTAAGGAAGGCAGGTGATTCTTTGGTCATTTTTTGTGGGAACCCATGTAAAGGCTGGAGACTAGAGCCAAACCAGGTCCTGACTTGTGTCTCCTTGGAAGGCTCTAAGGGTTAATTGACCTAAAGGCTGGAAAAGTTGAGTAGCACTGAGAAAGGGTTTGAGCTCTGTGCCTTGTGAATGCCTATGTGATTTCCCACAGTAGAGCGGTTAAGAACAAGGGCTTTGCATAGACATTGATTTACGCAAAGGTCCTGCGTAGGTCATGATGTAGTTGCACGAGTCATAAACCACATATGCTATTTTTACCCTATCCTTTGAAGTATCAAGTAACTATCTATATGTCATGGATGATCAATAGCTGATAGCTATATGTTCCTTAGATCTAAAGATCAATAGCAATGTGATGAGAACCAGCTGTAGTAGTATTGAGTTGACTATGATTAATTACTTCTTTGTTCCTTTCTATCCCAAACGCTATATATACTCTGGTAGTTCCCTGAATAAAGTGACACTGTTTGGACAACCTCCTCTGTGTCCCTCCTGCCCCCATCTCTTTGCATCTTTCTTTTAACCATCCTCTTACCCTCCTGACCTTGGTCGTCCTGTCACACCGGCCATAACAATTTTTAAAGGTTTTTGGCTGATAACTATTGATGTTAACTTTTTGATTTCAACATATTGTAGGTATAGTACATTATGCTAAATTACCAAGTCACTCCTCAAATTTTGGTAACATGTCACCACAGATTTCCCCCCATGACCATGCTGGGGGCATCTTAATATTTGGAGACTGAAATCCTTTATGTGGTCTTTCAGGAATGCAGAGTCCCTCCACTATGGGCCTTCTCACTCCGTGGGTTGTCATGCACCTCTGACGCCATCAGCACAAGAGGAAAGATGACAAAGAAATCCACAAAGGAGGGTGTTTCCAGTCAGGTCTTGAAGGCCTAAGTGTACACTTTTATGCTCAATCTTTTATTTATTTTTTTCAGGATTATTTCTTTATTAGAGGGTAAAGAGCACAAGCAGGAGTGGAGGGACAGAGGGGGGAGAGATGCTGAGGTGAGGAGGACAGGGTGTGGCTGCTATAGACCAGTGGATGGAACAGCTTAAGCCACACAGAGCAAGTCTCCATCAACTGGTAGCTCAAGACTAATGAGTATTCTCAGATCCCTGTGCCCATGACTTGCCATCAGGTGAGACCTTCCAGGGATTGCTTCATGGAGTCAGAGAACATTGAGTGGCGGGAAAATTTTCCTTTAATTAGTAGGAACATTAAAAGTCAATCATGTGATGATATTTTTCTCTTCTTGAGCCTACAGCACCAGACCCAGAGAAGATCCTGAACCATCTAAAGAGCAACCTGTAGTTCTCACTGTGGTGCCTGCAGCAGCTTCAGAGCTTGAGTGGGATGGGTGGGTATAAGTTGTGCGAGTGATATGACTGTGGATACAGCAGAGGGGAGGCATTTACCTGAAGGAGCCTACTGCAAAGTTTTTTAGTGACAATGATGTGCTTGATTGAAATACTTAGGAGTCATTTACTATGGGGGACATTTATGGTTTTAAAGTGTTCAAGTGGTGAAGTGGAGTGGAATCCCAGGTGTGACAGCATGATCTCAGCAACCCAAGGGTCACAAGAAGGACAGGTGGGGCCCAGATGCTTCAGAGTTCCCAGACATCAGTTAGGGAAGAATGGCTGAAAACCACGAAGCTAGGTCCTGGCTTTCTGCTCTGTGTAGATCTATACTACGAAACACAGCATTGTTGGGTGTTCACTTTCCTAAGAGGGGTCCAGCAAAAAAAAAAAATAATAATAATAATAATAATAATTATAATAATAAATAAAATAATAATCATGGCAAGACCTCTAACACCCAGCAGTTATGGTGTGGGTCTGTGCCACTGAACCCATAGAAAGTGGAATTGGGGCCAGCAGGGTGGCTCAGCTGTTTAAGTAATTGCCTTCAGCTCAGGTCATGATCCCAGCGTGTCTAGATCCAGCCCCACATCAGGCTCCCAACTCCATGGGGAGTCTGCTTCTCTCTCTGACCTTCCCCCCCTCTCATTCTCTCTCTCTCTCTCTCTCTCTCTCAAATAAATAAATAAAATCTTTAAAAACAAAAATACTGGAGTTAGAACTTAGTCGCTTGTCTGAGATAAAAATGCATTGTCACTGGCAGCGTGAACACAGAGTTCTGACAGAAACCGAGGAGTTACGACTGGTGGATTGTTGTTGTTTTTTTTTTTTTTTTTCCTGTGAGGGCTCACTGAAGAGCTGGGGTGCAAATTTTCAGCTCCTGGGTAGAGAGCAGGGTGCAGCGATATTCATCTCACCCATTGGTGCTGCAAGTCTTCAGGAAGTAAAACAGCATCACATACTGAAATCCTGAGCTCCTTACCCTGAGGCCTGTCTCTACTGCTTAGGAGAGCTGCATTTGCAACAGTTGGAGTCCACTTGAGGATCAGGGCAAGAGATCCCTCCCCTAGAAGATCATCACAAACAATTCACTCCTCTCAAGTTTACTGATAATAGAAGTCTGCAAAGTTTCAGAGCTTACGGAACACACTAAGTAGCATTGTTTGTATTTTTATTTTGTAGCCTTTTATTTATTTTTTAAGGTTTTTCACATTTTTCTTCTATTTTTAAATAATTTTTATTAGAGGGAGAGTGTGGGAGGGGTGTTCACAGAAGCAGAGAATCTTCAAGCAGACTGCCTGCTGAGCACAGAGTCCAACTCTGGGCAGGATTCCAGGGCCCAAAAGAAAAAGACCTGAGCTGAAACTCAACCACTGAGCCACCCAGGCTCCCCTCCAAGAGTAGATTTAATGAGAAGAAGCTTTAATGAGAAGAAATCATATGAATCCTAAATATGTAAGAATAAAAAGGAAGAGTAGGAGAAGGAAGAGAAAGAAAAAAGACAAGAGCAGAGGAAGAGTAGTCAAGGTGTAATATGAATTTTACTAAAGTGTGGCATGAAACAAAACTAGAAAGAAAGAAATGACTGTATTAGTAGTATCTTTGTGGTATGACCAACTGTGTTTTGTTTTTATTCTACATACATGAAAAAAAGTATTCGTATTTTTAAGGAATGCATGAATTATTTAAAATGTTATCTTTAATATTGAAAGAAAATATGTTATATAATTTACTTTCTCAATGTCTTAGGACTTCTGGCAGGAATTCTCCTCAACCACATGCATCACCAAGGGTCTTGGAGGTGATCCTCAACTGTGTCCTTTAATATGAGCCAATAAGGGGTGCCTGGGTGGCTCAGTGGGTTAAGCCGCTGCCTTCGGCTCAGGACATGATCTCAGGGTCCTGGGATCGAGTCCCGCACCGGGCTCTCTGCTCAGCAGGAGCCTGCTTCCCTCTCTCTCTCTCTCTGCCTGCCTCTCTGTCTACTGTGATCTCTCTCTGTCAAATAAATAAATAAAAATCTTTAAAAAAATCTAAAAAAAAATATGAGCCAATAATTGTAGACATTCCTGCATCGTGTTTGTTTCTTTTATTGTCCTTACTGCAATGATAAGTATTAATTAACTTAGATATGTACATATTAAGTGTCTTTTTCTCTCCCACTTACCTATGCCAAAAACGCAGTCACCTTTTCTGTTTTATTCACCAATATATAATCAATTGCCTAGCACAATGACACATTTGGTAGGAACTCAATAAATACCTTTGAATGAATAAATATGTAAACCAAGAAAGTTAAATTGTATCAGAGTTTGGAAGTATTATTGAAAATCTAGAAATACAAAATAAAAATTGATTCATTGGAGGAAATGGTGGCAAACTTTTCATCACAAAATGGGCCATTAGTGTCCAGATTTTTTTTCTTTTTACTACTCTTTCATTACTATTTTTCACAAAGATTTGTTCTTCCCAAAACTGAAAAATAGCCATATCATCTGAGAAATGAATAACTAATTGTTTTTGACATAGTGTAAACGCCAGAACCATCACTAAAGTTAGGCAATTGATGCATCCATAGCACACGATGTCAGGAGACATACACGCCTAGGTTTGCACAAGCCTCACCCATGAACCTTCATGACCCTGCAAGTGAGTGGCCCCTTAAACTTTGTATCCTAGGGGCCTCACTTGTCTCATTCTGGTGTTGCTGTTAATTTATCTATTATTTATTCTTTCTAAAAACTTATTCTTGAAAGAGAAAAGAATGCATCTCCAGGCTGTTTCAGCTTGCCAACAATAGGTTCATGAATGTCCTTCTTTTCATAAACAGATTTCTTTCCATCTCTTGACTGCATGCCAGACCCACATAAAAGAACTTCCAGGTTGGTGACAACTATCTACTTCCTTTCCTCCAATCTCATACTTCTAATTGTGACCAAGCTTACTGGCTGCACTAAATATTTTTGTTGTCCAGCCTTAGCTGGTCTGTAATGAGACTTGTCATTCTTTTCTTCTTCAACACATGAAGAGGTGTTGGGTCTCAGTGAATACACCTTTCTTTGCCTTCAACATACTTAATGTTAACTACTTCCCAACATTTAAAATTGTCAATTTTACATGAAAATCCAGATGTTCAATATCTCAAAAATGAAAAATAAAATAAAACAAAGAAAATTTTAAGAAATATTTTCTTTTATTTATCTTAGAGAAAGAAAGAGAGGATGTGAATATGTATGAGTTGGACAAGGGGCAGAGGCAGAGGGAGAGGAACAGAAACCTTAACAGACCCCATGCTGAGCAGGGAGCCCCACATAAAGCTTGATCTCACAACCCTGAGATCATGAGCTGAGCCAAAACCCAGAGTTGGATGTTTAATCAACTGAACCACCCAGGTGCCCCATAAAACACATTAAAAAAAAAAAAGACAGCATGGTACTGGCATCAAAACAGACACATAGACCAATGGAACAGAGTAGAGAGCCCAGATATGGACCCTCAACTCTATGGTCAAATCATTTTCGACAAAGCAGGAAAAAATATACAGTGGAAAAAAGACAGTCTCTTCAATAAATGGTGCTGGGAAAATTGGACAGCTATATGTAGAAGAATGAAACTGGACCATTCTCTTACACCGTATACAAAGATAAACTCGAAATGGATAAAGGACCTCAATGTGAGACAGGAATCCATCAGAATCCTAGAGGGGAACATAG
>PISX010037860.1:0-10582 GCA_004024625.1 Mellivora capensis
AAAAAATATATATATATCAGGGGCGCCTGGGTGGCTCAGTTGGTTAAGCAGCTGCCTTTGGCTCAGGTCATGATCCCAGGGTCCTGGGATCGAGCCCCGCATCAGGCTCCCTGCTTAGCAGACAGCTTGCTTCTCTCTATCCCTCTGCCTGCTGCTCTGCTTACTTGTGCTCTGTATCTCTCTGTCAAATAAATAAAATCTTAAAAAAAAAAAAAAAAAAGAATATCATCACATATGATCCCTGCCACTCACAATTACTAGTAATATTTCAATATATTCCTTTCTATTCTATTCTCCACACTTATTACACTGACAGCTTTTACTTTTACTATGTTTAAAAATTATTTATAAACAAGTAATGGTGGCTGTGTAACCGAAAAGATGTGAAATACATTAATTATTCCTCTATTACTAACCATTTAGATCATCTACAAAGTTTTGTCAGTAAAAATAATACTAAGATATATATCTTTATCATTTTTTTCTTCTGCATTCTAATTAGTTCCTTAGGATATATCCCTAAATGTGAATTAGTGGATGAAAATATATGAAAAATTTTTAAGTTCTCACTCACAGTTTGCCAAAACATTTTCTAAAAACACATTTTACAACCAACATATGAAAGTATGATTTCATTTTTCTAATATTTTAATAACTTCATAGACAGTATGTTTTAACTGGATAACTTGTGAGGGAAATTTTTTTCATTACTAATAACTTCCATTTCCTCTAAGAATTTTCCTCGCTATTACTACCAATTTCCATAATTTTTATTTATACTCACTATTTTACTTTCAGAGATCTTAATCATGGACTCTACATTCTGAACTCGCTGAGCAAAAAATATTTTATTACCTTGCATCCCTGATTTCTAAATGTCTTTAAAAAAAAGAACCCCATCAATATTATGCAACTATCTATAAAAACTGTTACTAGTTTTAACAATCTTGAATAGGATAAATGTCTGAAAATGGAACATAAAATCCGTAAGAAACAGGAATAAACAAATATTTCTTTACAAAAAACTTTCTGTGTGGAGCGCCTGAGTGGCTCAGTGGGTTAAAGCCTCGAGTCATGATCCCAGAATCCTGGGATGGAGCCCCATGTCGGGCTCTCTGCTCTGCAGAGACCCTGCTTCCTCCTCTCTCTCTGCCTACTTGTGATGTGATCTCTCTCTGTCAAATAATAAAATCTTTAAAAAGAAAAAAAAAAACCTTTCTGTGAAAAACTGATTGAGGAAGGAAAGAAAAGAGGCCAATATAACCTAACAGATAAATGTTACAAGAAATTTTCACTTTTTATTTCTCACATTCCCTTGATTAGATTTTGTACGTACAAATTACTTCTACAATTAAAAAATTTTTAATTACATACAGTAGTCCCTACGACAACCAAAAAAAATTTCAGAACCATTCACATTTGTACTGTTTAAACATTTCTGTTATTTGTACAATATAAAGCAAGAAGAGAGGTATTCAAAACAAGTTTATACTTTTCTCAAAAAGAAAAGACAATGATCACCACCACCACCATCACAAAATATTCTAATATAAGCTGAAACAAAGAGCTTATAGAAGATCATAATGTATATATTTTTCACATACTAGACCACTCCCATACCTCTTTAATTTGCCGAAGCAATGCACTTTTGCTAGCAACCTCTTCTTTCTCCTGATGTGGTGATAACCGTAAATATTCTCTAGATCTATGTGGTTTAAGGTTCATCTTTGTGTACAGCCTTTCCTGAAGACTATCAAATAATACATTCAAAGCTCGTGGCAGAATACCAATATTTTCTTCTGTGCCTGTGAGAAAGAATTTTTGTTTTATACTCTTAGAGTATTAGGAAAGTAGAAAACATTCCTGGATTACCAAGGTTCCTTTTATACCACCAATAGGAAAGAGTAAACAGCTATGACAAAATCAAGAGAAGTTGAAGGATTACTTAGTTTTCTATCACTTTGCTCTTCATTGTATATTGGGACATTTTATCAACTATTCTACTGGTGCAAAATCTGAAAATTTCCATTCAGATCAGCCATAACATTTGCAATCACCCATAATCACAAAGTATAAAAGTAAACAAAATACTTCCTTGGTTATCCACGCTTAATTCACTATGTCACATAAATCCTTTTTCTGAATTTTTATCATCTCATTCTCTATCATATGGGTAAAGCAATTTTACAAACGAATTAAATCAATCTGAATCAAAACCCATCAGCAATACACATTCAAAATGCTATTAGTATTAAAAATTTAGCAAATGTACTAGGTAATGGAAACATAAATACATGCAAGTATTATGAGAATGAGGGTATATTAGTGCTTTAATCCTTTCCAGCAAAAATAATAAGTTTACCTTGAAATGTATATGTTTTTCCTGAATTGGTTAGCCCGTAAGTAAAAATCAGCCGACTCTGTCCTTTCAAGAGGTCTTTTACTGGCTGCATAATGCAACCCTGGAAGAATTCCTTCTGTGTAGTTTCTGGGCCAAAAACCTAATAAGCATTTTTTAAAACAAGCCTTTTTAGAAAATGCAAGTAAATTTTTACAATCAGTTCTACCCCCATAACTCATGTTTTAAAAATTTATTTTTTAAGCTTATTTATTTATTTAAGTAATCTCTACAGCCAACATGGGGCTCAAACTCATGACCCTGATACCAAGAGTTGTGGGATCCCCTGACTGAGCCCACCCAGGCACCCCTCATGCTTCAAAAACTTAAAAGATCTCTTTTACAAGATTCATATACTTAGGATAGGTGCCATATCCCCAACTCTCACAAATACACATGATATTTTAACTACTGTCAGAAAGTTTTCAGGATAGAAATCTGACCTAGTCAATCAAGTTTTCATCTAAAGTTTGAAAAGAACATTTCTTAAAACAAAAAAAGGTTAAGAACTATAATCTATTCACTTCCAATTATATGTTTATAAACCTGAAATTTGAGTCCTACTCTTGCGAAAAAAATACCAGTGCCTAACACCTAAGTTCCATAAGCACATGATGTGTATAGTTCAATATATACAATTATGTAGCTATTTAGCCTAAGTCAAATCACTTCTACTTAAAAGAAAAATCTTCAGTTTCATATAAGTACTCACCTTGGAAAAACTGAATTTCTGTGCCATCTGTCCAGAGCTTTTCTCACTTAACCGACCAAGGATGCTTTGAGGATCTTTCAGCAGAATGGTCTGTGAGTCCAGCATATACACACAGCCCTAGAAAACAAAAACATAAATAAGCCCACAATAAATAAACAAAAACAATGGCATTTTGTCCATTTAATGAAAGTAAAACCCAATTAAAGTCACCACAAACCTCAGACTCATGTTCTTTTTCTGACTGTGTAAATGGTCTTATTCGAAGACAAACCTGGAGATAATCTTTGGATTCCAAACTATTTGCCTTAAAAAAGAAGAACAAAATAATTGTATTTTAAAAATGCAAAATATGGCTTTTCAGAAATCACCTTTCTTTAAGTGGCTATTACTATAACTAACCGAGACTACAGAGAACCCCTAAGCAAACCGTGATTCTTCTGTTTGTAATCACTTTATATGTCTTAAAGAGAAGCAAATCTACTTAAAAAAAAAAAACACCACAAAAGACTGTTTCCTCTACCTTCTATATTTATACTTAAAGCTCACATATTTTCCATAAAATCCTTACCTTTATAACTAAATAAAAATAACAGGGCTCTAAGTCACTAGAACACAGTACTCTAGAATAAATTACATGCAACAGAATAGTCTATTAACCGAAAAGTTCGATTTCATCTAAAATTTTTTTGCTATACAGCATTCTCTTTACTCCTTCCTTTGGGGAAGAAATAACTTTAGTTCATTTCTTAAAATAATTCTAAAGAAATGTGGGGTTTTTTTTTTTTAAGAAAAAAGGAAATAATTACTTAAATACACCTTACCTAAAAAAAAAAAAGCACCCAGAAACTAGAAAATCTGAACAGTTCTATATCTATTAAAGAAATTCAACTTATATTCAAATAAACAAAATAATCCCACAAAAAAACTCCAGTCCCTGGTAATTTATTAGTCAATTCTCTCAAACACTTTAGGATATAATCATACCAATCATAGAGAAGCCTTTAAGAAAATAAAAAGAACACTTTTCAACTAATTTTGAGTATGACATAACCCTGGTACCACAATATGACAAAGATAGCCCCAGAAGAAATTACAGAACAATATCCCTAATTAAGATAGATGGAAAAATTCCCTAATAAAGTATTAGCCAATATATAAAATAAGATAATACATCCTGACCAAAGCTGTGTTATATCAGGAATGCAAGGTCAATTTAGCATTGAAGAATCAATTTGGGTAAATAACCACACTAAAAGAATAAAGTAATGTTTATCTCTAGGGGCGCCTGGGTGGTTCAGTCGGTTAAGCAACTGCCTTCGGCTCAGGTAATGATCCCAGAGTCCTGGGATGGAGCCCCAGGTAGAGTTCCCTAATCAACGGGGAGTCTACTTGTCCCTCTCCCTCAGCCTCACACCTGCTCGTGCTTTCTCTCTCTCTCTCTCTCTCTAATAAATTTTTAAAAAAAGCATTTGAATGATGACATGAAACTGACATAAGTTATTCAACATCCATTCATAATAATTCTCAGCAAAGTGGAATAGACATGAACTTCCTTCACCTGACAAAGGACATTTACAAAAACCTACAGCTAATGTCATATTTAATGGTGAAAGACTGAATCTAAGATGAATAGCAAGATAAGTAACAATATGAGGATTTCTGCTCTCACCATTTTATCCAACTCTGTACTAGAGGATCCAGTAAATGTAATTAGGAAAAAGAAAAGAAAGGAAATGGAAAAGGAAAGGAAAGGAATGGAATGGAAAGGAAAGGAAAGAAGGGCATCCCGAAAAGAAAAGAAGGGCATCCAGATCGGAAGAAATAAAATTGTTTTCATTCACTGACAACATTAATATCTACATACAAAAATCAAACAAAATCTATCAAAATGTTACTAGAACTGTTAAATGAGTTTAGCAATGTAACAGTATATAAGATCAATATGCAAAATCAATTATTCTTTTATATACTGGGGGAAAAGTCAGAAATTGATTTTAAAAAGCAATACCATTTGGAATTGCATCAAAAATCATGAAATACTTAAGGGATAAATCTGACAAAAGATGTGAAAGGGCTATACCTTGGAAACTACAAAACAATGTTCAGAGAAATAAAGGAGACCAAAAGAAATTGAGATACACCTTGCTCATCATTTTGGTAAACTCAATATTGTTAAGATGTCAATTCTTCCAAGACTGATCTATAGATTCAATACAACGGCAATCAAAATCCCAAGAGGCTTTTGTTGTGGCAACTGATAAGCTCATTTTAAAATTCACATAGAGGGGTGCCTGGGTGGCTCAGTGGGTTAAGCATCTGTCTTCAACTCAGGTCATGATCTCAGGGTCCTGGGATGGAGCCCCGCATCCACCTCTCTGCTCAGCAGGAAGCCTGTTGCTTCTCCCCTGCCATCTCCCTCCCCCACCCGCTTGCCTCTCTGCCTACTTGTGATCTCTGTCAAATAAATAAATAAAATCTTAAAAAAAAAAAAAAGAAATGCAAAGTACCTAGAATAGTCAAACAACTATGAAAAAAATTGGTGGGCTAACAGAACAACACTACCTGATTTCAACACTACAATGATCAAAACAGTGGGGTACTGGCAGAAAGACAGACAAATAAATGAAACAATATTCAGAAATAAACCCCTACACAGGACATGTGATTGATGATAAAGGTGGAAAAGAGGGGTGTCTGGGTGGCTCAGTGGGTTAAAGCCTTGGGCTCAGGTCGTGGTCCCAGGGTCCTGGGATTGAGCCCCACATCAGGATCTCTGCTCAGCAGGGAGCCTGCTTCCTCCTCTCTCTCTGCCTACCTGTGATCTCTGTCTGTCAAGTAAATAAATAAAATCTTTAAAAAAAAAAAAAAAGGTGGAAAAGAAATGGAGTACAGAAAGCACAGCTTTTTCAACAAATCAAACTAGAACAATTGGATACCTATACATTAAAAAAAAAAAAAAAGAATCTGGATACACAGTTCACATTGTATATAAAAATTAATTTAAAATGGATCATATCCTAAATGTAAAACTAAAACTATAAAACTTCTAAAAAGAACACACAGAAGAAAATCTTTGTGGACGTGAGTTAGGCAAAAATTTCTTTTTTTTTTTTTTTGGTAAAGATTTTATCTACTTATTTGACAGAAAGAGAACACAAGCAGGGGGAGTGGCATGCAGAGGGAGAAGGAGAGGGAGAAGCAGGCTTCTCTGCTGAGCAAGAAGCCCAACATGGGACTCAATCCCAGGACCCTGAAATCATGACCTGAGCTGAAGGCAGACACTTAACCAACTGAGCCACCCAGGTGCTCCTAGGCAAAGATTTCTTAAATATGACACCAAAAAGACCATCCATAATAGAAAAAAAATTGATTAAAAACTTCTGTTCTTCAAAAAAACACTAGTAAGGGATAACAGGCAAGCCATAAACTGGGAAAAAATATTTATAAAGTATATACCTGACAAACCAATGCATCTGAAAAATATAAAGAATACTTAAAATTAAATAATAATATAAAAACAAACAATCCATTTTTTTTTAATGGGCAAAGATTTAAATTGACACTTCACTAAAAAAACTAATGAAAAATAATCACATGAAAACATGTTCAATATCTTTAGTTACTAAGTTAAATGTAAATACCAATGTGATACCATTATATCTATTAGAATGGCTAAAAATAAAGACTGCCAAAAAAAGCTAATATAAAATTGAAGGAGTAGATCAGAGTTGAAGGACTGACAGTATACAACTTCAAGACATACTATAAAGCTACAGTACTCAAGACAGCAAAAGAACTGGCAAAAGAACAGAATCCATCAATGGAAAAGAACATAGAGCCCAGAAATAGATGCCCATGAATACAGTCTACTCATCTTTAACAAAGAAGCAAAGGCAATACAATGGAACAAAAACAAGTCTTTTCAACAAGTGGTGCTGCAACAACCAAACATCCACATGCAATAAAATTAATCTAGGAAAATTAATCTTATACCCTTCACAAAAATGAATTCAAAATGGATACAACCCTAAATATAAAACACAAAACTATTAAAGTCCTAGAAAATCCAGATGACCTTGGGTTTGGCTATGACTTTTTAGATTCAACACAAAAGGCATTCTTAGCTTGTGAGCAACACAAAAACAGTCCATTGCTTACAGCCCCTTGTGTTAAGTGAAAGAAGGCAGACATAAAAGACTACATGATGCATGGTTCCACGTAAATACCAAGAGGCACTTATCCCTTCCCCCCTCTTTACTTTCTTTCTTGATTTTTTTTAAGATTTATTTATTTATTTATTTTAGAGAGAGAAAAAGAGAATGCAAGAGGTGGGGAGGGGCAGAAAGAGGGAGAGAGCGAATCCCAAGTGGGCTCCCCACTGAGTGCAGAGCCCAGACATGAGGCTTCATCCCATGACCCTGAGATTGTGACTTGAGCTGAAGAATTGGATGCTCAACCGAGACACCCAGGCACCCCTCTTTCTTGATTTATGATTAAATGAGCTCAAGTAAAAAGCCGTGGCATATGATGGATATTTAATAAGTTTTTTTTTTAATTTATGTTCCCCTTCCCCTTCCATTATTCATTAAAATAGTCCATCTCTCTAAGGCATCAAAATTAACAACAGAAAATATAACAAAGAGGATATAAATGGATTGAAAAGTAAATGTGTAAGAAATAAACTCTAGGGGCAGCTGGGTGGCTCAGTCAGTGAAATGGCTGACTTTTGTGATTTTGGTTCAGGTCAGGATCTCAGGGTCCTAGAATGGAGCCTGCATCAGGCTGCAGGTTCAGTGGGGGAGTCTACAGCTCCCCTTGCTGGAGCTCTCTCTCTCCTCCTTTCTCCCTCTATCTCTTAAATAACAAATAAATATATCTTTTATTTTTTTTTAAAGGAATAACATCTACAAAGACACACAACAGTGGTCGTAGGTAGGGTGGTAGAAAGAAGGACTTTTACTTTTTAAACACTATTGAGTTATTTTAATTTAACTAAGGCCTGCAATTCCTAGGGGCAGAGTGGGATATTTTACATTTTTGAGGGAATCACAGGCATAGTTCAACATACTTGACATATGTTGAACACCACGAACGATTAGCTTCAAGTAGCTCACAGTTTCAATGTTAGATCACACTATTTCTTTTGTTGTCATATCTCAATGAAGCTAGATTTTCAGTGGTTGCTGTGATTAAAAAAAAATAAAATAAAAAGTACTACCCCAAAACAAAGAAGAATAGGAAATAAAGTTGGCAATACCTAATCTGATTCCAAATCTTGAAAAGTTATGAAGTGGCCAGAAGGTATTATCTTTTTCTTCTTTTTTAAAAATTTTATTTATTTATTTGACAGAGAGAGAGAGAGTGAGAGCAGGAACACAAGCACAGGGAGTAGGAGAGGGAGAAGCAGGCTTCCCGAAGAACAGGAAGTCTGATGCAGGGCTTAATCCCAGGACCCTGCAACCATGACCTGAGCCGAAGGCAGATACTTAACCAACTGAGCCACCCAGGTGCCCTCAAAAGGTTATTACCTTTACATTAAATAACTGTGGTAATTCTTAAAGAAAGTAATCTTTTTAATTTACATTAATTTTTTCAAATGGCTCTTGGTTAAGTATAAATAGTTATATATTAAGTAGTTTGGACCTACTACTTAGAAGAACTGATATATTTAGGGTGCCACGAAAAAATTACTGAGATCGAAGGTTGCCTCAAACCCACAAGTCTAGAAAGCTCTGGTCATACCTGTCGGCAAGTGTGTGTGTGTGCCACACACATTTCCACTCAATCATGATAATCAACATAAAACTTTTTTTGTACTTACCTCAGTGCTTGAAGCAACTAAGGAAAATTCACGAGAGAGATTAAGCTTAACGCCA
Source organism: Mellivora capensis (assembly GCA_004024625.1). NCBI lineage: Eukaryota > Metazoa > Chordata > Mammalia > Carnivora > Mustelidae > Mellivora > Mellivora capensis. The sequence continues at coordinate 8,987 of PISX010037860.1, forward strand.
TCAAAATTTATTTCCGAAGGCCTTGCAATTGGGTCAGCACTAACAACATAAGATGGTCTAGGCACTCCATCTTGATTTAAATTAGATTCCATTCTGCAAAAATAACAGTAACTTCAGATAATCTTAATAAATTAGCATCTAAGCCACCCATGGTTTAAGAATTGAGTCGTCCACCACTAACCCCCATATAACTAAATTTCCAAAGAAGGAAAACATTAGACTGCCTCATCTGTAACATGATGACCCAGGGAAAAGACAATGATCAAATTATTTACAGATTCGGAATCAAATAATATTGGCCACAGCCTACCACTACTACTCATATGACCCAACCTAAAGGTAGATTCATCCAAAGAGATTTCATGAGCAAAGGTAGCCCATTACATAAGACAGTATAAAACATTCAATCTCTGCCTGAAATCCTCTCAGAAATCAAATAAGAGTAATTTATAATCTTGTGCTATTTTAGTTATTTAATGTCTTCTGACAATGTTACCTACAAACTCTGTAACGTTTTGGCATTTAGGAGCTAAACTCGGTTATCTGCACAACTGAACTCTTTCTACTGAATTCTTCCAAATAATCCAAGTGAAAAGTGAAGGAATGTGTGACACTCTGTAAGTCTTAAAAATTAAGGTGAATATGGAATAATGCATCCTGACACACTGTAAGGCTTAAAAATTAAGGTGAATATGGAATAATGCATCAAAATGTTACAACTAAATTAAACCTTAACTAAAAAAATTTTAACATTCTAATAGTTATTGACAATCTACTAGATGAATAATACCAGGAAGAAAGAGAGCTTCCTGCTGTTCTTTGACAATATGATGAAATATCAGAATGGTACTGCCAAACTAGGGTTCCTGGCTCAAGAAGGCAGTAATGGGCATCCATATGTGTTATATAAAAAAGCCAAAGATGGCCCTTGTATATTGGCCTTATGTTGTTTACTTCTTCACAGGCCAAAAATATTAATTCAAAAACCCATTAGGTACCAGACTCAAATTTTTATGCATCAATTTGCTTTAACTATAGCTCAAATTACTTTTTAAAAAAAAAAAGCCATTTAGAGTCTAACTAGTTTGCACATCCCAGAAACTACACCCATCTGTGAGACACAAACAAATTCAGGACCAAAAGACCAAAACCACTAATGCCTTTTGGAGTTCTCTGACCCCGGGACTCCCCACTGTGCTGCAGAGAAAAATCACTTAAGACCATAAGCCCCCAATTCTAATTCTTCCTCTCCTTGTCCTCCCAACTCCCTAGTTCCCTTGCCTTTTACCCTTCTAGTGGTCCTTCCACTAGAGTTCCAGAAACTCTAGTTTCTGGAAGGTCTCATGCTGTGGGGGACTTCCCTTGCATGCAATCCTGTCAAAGTGCTACCCCAGTAAAGCTCCTTGTGTGTGATACCACCATACCGTGGTCATAGCTTTCTCTTTGATCAGCCCTGAAACCCACAAACTCAATACAACAGGGTTGTGTTTTTGTTTTTCCTAAATCTCCAAAAGACAAAGGAAATTATTTACTGTGCACAAAGCCCAGCAAACTACAAGATCAACCAACCATACACTTAAACAAGTTTAGTACCTT
>PISX010037861.1:0-10683 GCA_004024625.1 Mellivora capensis
TATTGTTTCAAAATTCCGAAGGCCAGAATATAGAAATCAAAGTTTCAGCAGGGTAGTTGCTTCTAAGGGATATAAGGGAAAGGATTTTTTAAGGGTTTCTCCTTGGTTTGTAGATGACCATCTTCTCCATATGTCTGTTCCCATCATCTTCCCTCTATGCCTGTCTTTGTATACTAATTTTCTTTTGTATAAGGACAGGCATATTGGTTTAGGTCTAACCCAGTGACCTCATCTAAACTCATTATATCTGCAATCTTATTTCCAATTAAGGTCATGCAATTCATCCTGTAACAATGGTTAATATTCTCTCAGCACTCTATGAGATTTCTAGATGTTCCACATCTCCAGCAGCACTTTAAATTGTCAGTTTTTTAAATTGTAGCTTTTCTAGTAGCTATATAGTGGTATCTCATTACAGTTTTAATTTGCATTTTCCTAAAACTAAGAATTTTGTGCATATTTTCATATGTATTTTTACCATTAAAATAATTTCTTTGGCAAAGGAGCTATTCACATAATTTGCTTATTTTTTATTGGGTAACATCCTATTAATACTGAGTTGTCAGATTTCCTTATATATTCAGGATATAAGTTTGTAATCAGATGTGTATTTTGCAAATATTTTTTGCAAAAAATTGTGACTTGTTTTTCATCTTCTGAACATCTTTTGAAGAAGATCAGTCTTAATTTTATAAACTATAATTTACTACCTTTTATTTTTGACTTGTGATCTTTTTTTGTCCTAAGAACTCTGCTAAACCCGTTATTAAGATACTCTCCTTTCTTTTCTTTTTTCTTTTTTTAAGATTTTATTTATTTATTTGACAGACAGAGATTACAAGTAGGCAAGAGAGGCAGGCAGGGAGAGAGAGGAGGAAGCAGGCTCTCCGCGGAGCAGAGAGCCTGATGTGGGGCTTGATCCCAGGACCCTGGGATCATGACCTGAGCCAAAAGCAGAGGCTTTAATCCACTGAGCCACCCAGGCGCCCCCTCCTTTATTTTCTTATAGAAGTTTCATGGTGCCAGCTGCCCTAATACTATGATTTTTCACGTTAATTTTTATATATGGAGTGATGTAATATTTTTAGTTTTCTGCCATATGGATGTCCAATGCTTCCACTATTATTCATTGAAAGGACTATCTATATCCACTCCTAAGTGCAGTCCCTCCATATCTATATTGAAAATAAGTTGTCCATTTTTATGTAGGTCTATTTTTGCAATTTTATTAAGTTGGATTATTCTATATGTATATCTTTACACTGATAATTCACTTCTTGGATAGTGCAACTTTAGAGCAAGTCTTGAACTTAAGTAATATAAATCTTCCTACTGTGTTCTTTCCCAAAATTACTTTGGGTATTCGTGATCCTTTACAATATCAGATATATTTCATGATCAGATAGTCAATTGTTATAAAAATGTCTGCTGGGATTCTGATTGGGTTCACTTAGAATCTACAGGTCAAACCGGAAAGAAATACCAGTTATCACTATTTAGTCTTCTGATCTATGAACAGGCAGTATGTCTCCATATATTGTTAATTACTTTTTCTGGTTTAGTAACACATTAATTAATGTATGAGGCTTAGTTAAATGTATTTCCACAATGTTTTCTAGTTTTCAGTTTAAAAATCCTGCAAATGTTCTGTTAAATTTATCTCTAAGTGTTTGTGGTTTTGAAAGTTACTATAAATGGTGCATTTTTAAAATGTCAAAGTCCAGCTTTTGCTTTATTCTCTATGTGTATGTGTGTGTGTATATACACACAATGCTTCATATATGTATATACATAAGATAATTATATATATAAGTATATAATGTACATATGCATGTGTAATGGTAGATAATTATATATAAGTACATATATATGCACATATATATATATACATACACACACACACATAATTGAATTTTGTTCATAGACCTTGAAACCTGTAATGGTGCTAACCTCATTTAGTTCTTATATTCTTTTATAAAATAATTTGGGAATTTCCACGTAAATTATCATATATCTTTTCTAAACTGTATGGGTTTTATCTCTGTTTTTTGTTGTTGTTGTTTTTTTGCCTGGTAGCACAGGCCAGAACACCCAATATAAAGTAAAAGTGGAGAGAACAGAAGGCTTATTCCCAGTTTCATAGACAGAATACTCTGTTTTCCTTTACTATGGTATTAGGAGTTTTTAGTATATGCCCTTTATCAGGATGAAGGAGTTATCCTCTCTTCCTGATACACTGAGTCATTTTGTTTGGGTTTAGTTTGGTTTTTCTATGAATGTATGTTGTATTTTGGCAAGTGCTTTTTCTGCATTTATTGAGATGATCACATGGCTTTTCACTTTGTGTCTGTTGTTAGATGGAATCTAGTGCTTAACTTTGGGATATAAACAAAACACTGTATTACAAGCTTAACTTGGTCATAATATATTTATACTTCTTCTATATTCATGATTCAGTATGCTAGTATGTTGTTAAGAAGTTATGTCTGTGTTCATGAGATGTATTTGTCTGAGGTCTCACTTATAAGTTTTCTGTTTGGTTTTAGTATAACACAATGTTGCCTTATTTTACAATTCTTATCACTTCAATTTTCTGTAAGAGTGTATGTAGGATTGACCATATTTTTCCTTTAAATATTTGGAAGGATTTATTGGAGAAACCATCTGAGCCTGGGGTTTTCTTTAAAAGAAAATTTTTAACTAAAAATGTAATGCTTTAGGAAAATATCAAGCTGTTAATTTTTTTAAGTGAGCTTTGAAAGTTTAAATCTTTGAAAGTATCTGTCCATTTTACCTAATTTATCAAATATACAGACACAGTGTTGTTAATAATATTTCTTTGATATACTTTTAACATCTGTAAAAACCTTGCACTTATGTCCCATTTTTTTTAATTCCTTTTTTTGGGGGGGAGCAGGTAGGCAGAGGAAGAAGAAGAGATAGAATCTTAAGCAGGCTACATGCTCAGTGAAGAGCTGGATGTGGGGCTTCATCCCATGACCCTTAGATCATGCCCTGAGCTGAAATCAAGATTCAGACACTTAACCGACTGAGCCACTCAGGTGTCCCCCTCTTTTATTCCTGATACAAGGTATTTAGAGTTTTTCTTTTATCTTGACTAGTCTATGCAGGTTTGTCAATCATATTTTTTCAACAAGCATATTTTGGTTTCATTGATTTTTTCCCTATTATTTTTACTGTTATTTCCTATTTTCTTCTTATTTCATTGATTTCTGTTTTATCTTTAATGTTTCCTTCCTTCTGATAGCTTTAGATTTAATTTGGTCTTCCTTTCCAGGTTCTAATTTCTTTTCTTTTCTTTTTTAATTTTATTTGATAGAGAGAGAGAAAGGTAAAGAGCTTTAGTTGGGGAGAGGGAGGGTCAGTGAGGAAAGGACAAGGACAAGCAGACTGGTGCTAAGTGTGGAACCTGACATGGGGTTCAATCTCAAGATCTTGAGATCATGACCTTAGCCAAAATTAAGAGTCAGAGACTTAACTGACTGAGCTATGCTGGTACCCCACCCAGACTCTAATTTCTTAAATTTTCTTTTTTAATAAAATAATTTAATAATACAAATTTCCCTCTCAATACGATTTTAGCTGCATCTCACAAATTTTGATATGGTTTTGTAGGACTGTTTGCTTCATTTTCATTCCATTAAAATACATTCTAATTTCCCTGCTGGTTTCATATTGGATGATGGGTTATTTAAAGTGTTATTTAATTCCCAAATATACTAGAATTTTGTAGATATCTTTCTGCTCTTTCTAACTTATCTCCATTGTTGACAAAGAATACCTTTGTATTATTTCAGTCATTCTTTATTTCCTGGCTTGAAATATGGGTTATATCACTAAAAAGAATGCACCTTCTTATTTTGGGAAGATCTATTCTATAAATATTAATTAGGTCAATTTGGTTGATTGTAGTGTTCAAGTATGCTATATACCTTCCGTGCTTTTTGTCAGCTTATTACATCAATTACAGTAGGTAACAGGAGAGTAATGTTAAAGTGCTCAACTATAATTTTACCTTTGTTTCTTTTTCCTTTTGAGTCTAACAATTTTCTTTAGAATATTTGAAACTCTTTTATTTAAGATTGTCATCTCTTCTTGATAATTAGACTTATTTATTATATGTAATGGTCTTCTTTACACCTGGAAATTGCCTTTGTACTGATATCTGCTTTGCCTGATATTACATAGCAACTTGAGCTTTTTAAATCTGTATTTATATGATGTATCTTCTTCCATTCTTTCACTTTTAACCTATCTGTGCCTTTATATTAACAGGTGTTTTGTAGATGGAATTTAGTTGGATCTTCCTTTTTTATGAAATCAGAAAATTCCTGTTAATAAAAAATTTATATTACATGGAATTATCAGAATGTTTAGATTGCAGTCTATCATCCTGCTATTTGTTTTCTATTTATCCCATCTCTTTTGTTCCTTTATTTTTCCACCATTTTTGGATAAATTAAAATAACTATTATACTTTTCCTACTACTGTCTTGTTATATTATTGTCTATTTTTAGGAGTTGCTTTAGAGTTTATGATGTACACCTTTTATTTATCAGAATAAACACTGTAATATATTATACAACTTTAAAGTAGAATTTTTGGAATTTTGGAATCCTGCAACAGTGTAATTTAAATGTTACCTTCCCATTCTTTGTGTTACTATTGTGTTACTATTGTACACTTTACTTCTTTATATGTTAAAGTTCCCACAATTCACTGCTACTTTTTTTTTATTTGTTTTAGGTCATCAACTATCTTCTAAAGAAATCAGAAATAGCTCCACCTTCTACCACCTCATTCTAGCTAATCAATGACAGATAAGGATGGAAGCTCAGCTTTCCTTTGCTCCTGCTGATACTGGGCAGTAAGGGGAAGAGAACTGGAGCACTGACTAGCCACATTTTGCACCATCACCTCCATATAAGCCTTGCTGATGCCACACGGGGGTAGAAAACCAGCTCCTCTCTCAACCCTGCTGACTCTAATGTTAAGAGGAGACCAAATGGCTGACTAGTCCTGCCTTGCATGGCCTTATTAAGCGTTGTTACTGGCTAGTGGGGGAATGGGAAATCACATCCCTGTTTGTTTCCACTAACACTATCTCTTTATTTGAGCACCTCCTGCTTCTGCCAAGTGAGAATGCAGATCAGTGTCCACCAACACTATCTACAGGAGGTTTGATTCATAGTGCTGTAATCTGCCATCGCAGAGTGAGCAGAGTAGGATGGAAGATCAGTTATTCATTCCTCCCTGAAACTGTGTAGAGGGGTAGTTTTTCATTTGGTGTTTGGCTAGAGTGAAGTAGGTACTAATAGGGAGACTTTCTGTTTATTAGAATTCCCCAATTTCTAGCCTTTTGACCAGAAGGAACAGGTTTTTCCTGGGGTTTAAGCTCTGTTTTCCTTGTGGTTCTTTGTTTTGTTTTTTTTGCTTTGTCTATTGATGTTTCCAGGTTGGAGGCTCCTGCAATAATCTGTTGAGGATATATGGGAAATAATAAGAAAATCCAGGAACATACCACCATGGTGTTTCTCAAGCCCTGAATTGCCTAGGTACTCCCATTTTCTTCCTTCCAACTTTCAGTCTTCCTATGATCCCTTTGTTATGTTATACCCAGGGTTTTGTATTTTTAAGAGGTTGCAACTGGGAAAAATGGAGCTATTCCATCTTGCCAGACTAGAAGTGTAGTTTCCATTTTTGAACATATTCTTCTTATATAAAATTTTGCATCGACATACTTTTCTTTCAGCAACTTAAAGATAACACTCCATTATCTTCTGGCTTGCATCTCTCTCTCTCTTCATATACCTATACCTGTATCTATAGATACCAATATTTATTTTTATAGGTATAAATATTGATATTCATAAATATTAATATCTATCTAGTCCAATTTCATTCCTTTCATCATCTAATATTTCTATCTCACCTCCACCTTTACAGGTACCTCAAATATTTCTTCTTTTCTATTCTGTTTTCTTCAGTGTCTTTTTTTTGGACACCATATTCATATATGTTAATATGCTTGATATTGGGCCATAGCTCCTGAATACTCTGTTGTTCTTTAAACATTCATCTTTGGTTTGCTTTTTTTCTTTTTCTTTTTTGTGTTACTTTGGGTGATTTATCTTTTTTTAAAGATTTTATTTATTTATTCGACAGAAAGAGAGATCACAAGTAAGCAGAAAGGCAGTGGCGGGGTGGTGGGGAAGCAGGCTCCCTGCTGTGCAGAAAGCCCAGTGCAGGGCTGGATCCCAGGACCCTGAGATCATGACCTGAGCTGAAGGCAGAGGCTCAACCCACTGAGCCACCCAGGCGCCCCATATTTTGGGTGATTTAGTTTGAGCTATCTTCACATTGATTGATTCTTCCTCTGCTGTGGTCTAACAACCCTATCAAAAGAATCGTTAATCTCTGTGTTCTTTTTTTAATTCTATATTTTCCATTCGGTCTCATTTATAGTTTATACGTCTAATGTTCTCCATTTTTATAGGTTATGCCCATCTTGTTCACAAAATCCTTTAACATATTATTCACACATATTTTTAAATCCCTAATAGTTCTATTACACTGTCCTATGCTGCATCTGGTTTTATTGACTACAATATCTCTTGACTGTATGGATGACTACATATCAGGATAAAAATGAATAACCGAAAGGGAAAAAGTACAAAAGTATTTAAACAAATATGCATACTTCTGCCTCATTATTCTAATATGGCTTGACAGTATTATCTATTTAGTATTTCAAGAAAACACTACTCCATGCTTGCAGTTATGGAATGAGTAACACAGGAATAAAAAAGCACAGCACAGGGAATATAGTTAATGATACTGTAATAGTATTAAATGGTGATAGATGATAGCTACACTTGTGGAGAGAATAGCATAATATATAAAGAAGCTGAATCACTATGTTGTACCCCTAAAACAAATGTAACCTTGTATATAAACTATACCCAGATTTTAAAAAAAAGTAAAAAAAAAAAAAGAAAGGGAAAAAAAAACTCTACACTTTTTAAGCTTTATCAGATTGAATTTTGAAAGTGATTATATTTAGTGTTTTATATATAAATGCAATTTAAGTAAACTTCAAATTTCCATCAGTGTTAGTCCATAGCCATGTCTATTTCAAATGAGTTAGTGCACTTTATTTTAACACATGATGCTTTGATGGTTGTATGCTGGTTGTATGCTGGTTACATGCAAATGATATGCACTGAAATTACAAGAATTAGAATAGGCTTAGTGAGTATGAATTATGTGTATGGGGAAAATTCTTAGTTTCAAGTGTTAGCATATTGAGGCTCAAGTGATTTATTTGCCTCTAGTTTCTAGTTATAATCTGTGTGTGTGTGTGTGTGTGTGTATGTGTGTGTGTGTGTGTGTGTGTGTGTTCTACAGGCCTCTTGATCATATGTGTGTCACTGAGTAAGATCCCACTGAAAGGGATGTTCAGTTGCTCCAGAGAATTTCTTTAATACTGCTACCATATGATTACTGTAAGTTTTGCCTGTAGGAGTTCAGAGATGAAGAGTAGGCTCTATTCTGAGTTGCTCACAATAATATAGGTGAAGTGATGTATCAGTTAATAAACACCTAGAAAATTATGTCATAATCAGCATGATACTCGTGCTGTTTGAAGAGTATATGAAGAGAAAAGCCAATGAATGACATAAAAAGTATATACAGGGTTCAGCACCAAGGAAACAGAGTACACTAAAGTTAAGCATTGTTCTGTATAGATGAAGAGTACTGTGGAAGTAAGAAGTCATGAGAGGTGAGAACAGAGGGGTAGTTAGGGACAAGATGAGGTAAAGTCTCAGACAACATTCTGAGAAAATGACTCTTACCCCGAAGGAGTAAGTATTCTAAGTCAGAGAATGACAACCAATTTTATATTTTAGAAAGATTACTCTAACATTTGGGTAGAGTACTATTTTAATAAAAGCAAGACAAAATGCAATGGAGCCAACTAGAAGGTTTTCACTTAGGGGCGCCTGGAAGACTCAGTCAGTTGAGTTACTGACTTGATTTCAGCTCAGGTCATGATCTCAGGGTCATGAGGTCGAGCACCACATTGGGCTCCAAGCTTGGCAGGGAGTATGCTTGAGATTCTCTCTCTCCCTTAGCTCTTCCCCCTACTTGTTCTCTATCTCTCTCTCAAATAAATAAAACTTAATAAAGAAGGTTTTTTGCTAAAATCTAAATCAAAGATATTGATTGCATTTAAAATAGGGAAATTAAATTAAAATTAAAAAGGGAAAATTATTTTCTAAAAACAGGATTAACTATTGACTGACCATTAAATATACAGGATTTGAAGTCTAAAATATTATAGATCATTTTCCCTGATAGAAAAACACAAAACATTAGCTAAACAATAATGTAAAAAGATTATATACATTAGCAGGTTCTGAATGCTGATTGTACAGTCAGAGTACTTGGTCTGTCTAGAAGTTTTATCACTTACTAGCTATGGGTACCTTCTGTGCCTCAATTTTATCATCTGTAAAGTGGAGTCACAATTTTATTTCTTATATTTCTTGTGAATATGAAAGAATAAATAATTATGTGACTTAGAATAGACTCTAGAACACAGTAAACTTTAAAGAAACACCTATTATAATTTTTAAGAACTAATAGCATAGGGAACATTCTATTATTATCATTTGATATTTAATGTATATATGTAGTATAATTTTGGTTATACTAATATAAAGACATAGATTCTATGGTAGATACAAGAAAGAAATATTTCAGAACTACAAATGACAGTTCTTAGCTATGAACTTTAAACTAAAGATTACAAATGATCATACTAATTTGAATTTCTTCTAATAGAAAATAAATCAAATGATTAAAATTTTTAATTTTATATTACAGTATTTAGATTTCATGTAGAAAGTGTCTGTATATAAATTTTATAACCCAAAACCCTAAACTTTAATTACCCACCAGTTTTATATGTTTCTAGAAAAAGAAGATATATAGTTTAAGTTTTTTCTCAGATGCCTGGATGTATTCCTTGTAAATGATTACTTTACAGGTTTGACAGTGAGCTGTAAGAGTTTCTCCTTACAGTACTATATTGTTTTTTGTAAGAAATGGCAATTGATTAAGCCACAGAAGTAAAAATTTCATTCTGTTATTTTCAAGACTGAGATCCAGCATAAGGCTGATAAATTATGAACATAAAGTATATTTTTTCTTATATACTGATATATTAAATTTTGGTATCTTACAACATTGACTGCCTCTGAATATGAACACTAGTCCATAATGAGAATGGTAGGGTAGAGATGAAGTTGCTAAAGATAACATTTAACATTTATATTCTGATACATGTCAATCAGGCTATCCAGGTCAGATATAATTTTGGTCAGTTGAAGAGTAATTGAAAACAATTGAGAAGACTAGTCCAACCAGAGAATTTTTTTTATAATGGATTAGAAAACCAGATTAACAAGCATTCAACACATTACACATCTACACATGGTTGATAAATTTTCTTTTCTCATTCTTCTCAATGACTTTTTGAAGGAAAGTGAGATTCAAGAAGAGGTAGAAGCTAATAAAGCTATCATTGTTTATGTGTTAGAGTTTTTTCCTCCAAAAGAGTCAAACTGTTACATAAAACAGTGGGATAAACAATCTCCTTAAGCAAAAAATTGATTTCTCTTGTTCAACAATTCACTATGGGAACATTTATTTTACTTAGGGAATTTTTATCACATTTTTTTAAATCTCTAGGAGTAATTGTACTCCTATATATCCATGAAGCAACATACCAGATAGTCCATTTATATAATTCCAACTGGCAAAGATTTGCATTCAAGACAGAAATTTAGTAGGTGGCACTCTATCAACCAAATGATTTTTGACTGAAGATCTCTTAAGACCTTTAAAAAAAACTGTCATGAAGTAATTCCAAAAATAAATAAATATATATATATATATATATATATATATATATATATTCCTATGTTTACTGCAGCATTATTTAAAAGAGCCAAGAAATGGAAGGAACCCATGTGCACATCGTCAGATAATGGATCAAGAAGCTGTTGTATACATAGACAATGGAATATTACTCAGCCATAAAAAATGAAATCTTGTCATCTGCAACAACATGGATAGATAGAGAGGGTATAATGCTAATTGAAATAAGTCAGTCAGAAAAAGACAAACACCATATGACTTCATTCATATGTGGAATTTAAGAAACAAAACAAACAGAAAAAAGAGAAAAAGAGAGAAACCAAAACAGACTTTTGACTTTAGAGAAAAAACAGATGTTTACCAGGGGGGAGGAGGAGATGGGTGGGTGAAATAGGTGAAGGTGATTAAGACTACACTTGTTGGGAGGAGGAGTCAAGATGGCGGTGAAGTAGCAGCTGAGACTACATCAGGTAGCAAGAGATCAGCTAGATAGCTTATCAAACCATTGCGAACACCTACAAATCCAACGGGAGATTGAAGAGAGGAAGAACAGCAATTCTGGAAACAGAAAATCGACCACTTTCTGGAAGGTAGGACTGGCGGAGAAGTGAATCTAAAGCGACAGGAGGATAGACTGCGGGGGAGGGGCCGGTTCCCGGCAAGCAGCGGAGCAACAGAGCACTAAATCGGGACTTTTAAAAGTCTGCTCCACGGAG
>PISX010037862.1:0-10683 GCA_004024625.1 Mellivora capensis
ACAGACATGTACCCCTGGGGATAAAAATTTTTTTATAAAAAATAAAAATTTAAAAAAAAATGGTAATGTGGCAAGATTGATGACAATTATCACTCTCTTCACTTTACACCTGACCTCCTGACAGATAACCAGAGTCAGACCTTATATTTCTGAGTTGCATCTAACTCAACAAGTGGATAACTCATTCTCCATAATCACACTCTAACCATGCTATCTCTCTCCTTATTCAGAAGGGAGGATATTGTTTTCCATTGGCCTCACATGGCAGGTAAGCCATATGGTTCAGTGAGGTCTGACTGCAGTCCATGCCCTTATGACCAAAGGGCCCAGCTGTGGGGGACAAAGAGAAATCTTCTCCATGTCTGCATGAACTCAACACACACAGCATTGGACATACAGGACACCTGTGAGAAACCCAAAATATACTAAGGTCTTTGGTACACCAACTTGGATTTTGGATCATACAAGGAAAACACAGGTCAGCCTGAGAATAAGGCATTTATACAGTTACAAAGAGCAAAGCTTAAGGCCATTCCACAGTCTCCATTCCACACTCCCATGAGCTCCTAATGCCCGCATCTCTGTATCACCTTCAGCATCTACATTCTCTTCTGTCATCCTGAGATGATTAATCCCTCCTTTCCCACTCTGGCCATGTATTCAGCCCTTCAATTTATGGTAATCGTAAAGATTTCACATGCAACTCCTCAAATTATGAGACTACAAATTCACACCACGTATCTTTGTCATTTTTGATAGAGAACATATATATAATCCACAATTTATATATCCATGCCAAAATCTTATATTCTCTAATAATATATAAGAAATCAGCAAATTTTCTATGTTCACAATGAACTTCAGAAATAAGACTGTGCAGTTAAGTGTCTGCTTTTGGCTCAGATCATATCTTTAAAAGGGGGGGGGGGGAGAAGACTGTGCTTCCCCAGGCTTCTGCTTTGGAGTATCTATACTTTGTCCCCCGTGGGTGCTTGACATAAAGCTGGGATGGAAAACAGTCATGACTGGAGGGAGATGAAGCATAAGTGCAGACTTACCAGTCAAGCTATCAGATGGAGCACTTGTTGTATCCTCTGAGAGAGAAAAAGAAAAAAATAAGTGTAAGTGGAACACCAGTTTGGCAGGTAAGTGGAAGAGACAAAATGGACAATATTGCAGGCTTTCACAATTAAAGAACCTTTGGCTTTCCACACATGTTGAGGGCAAAGAGATACATAGATTATATGAAACCCACAAAACCCAACAATAACAACAAAAACATAATACATACCTCCATTTTTGCTTTCCTAAAATCAACCTCTGATGACCTTCTTAAATGTATTGTCCTGAACTAACACTGAAGTTGCATTCCAAGATTAAAACAGAAAAGATCTGACTGAATTGTCAAAACCTGAAGGGAAAGTCCTCTCCATCTAAGCAATCAGACAAAACTGAGATGGAACAGGATAGTGGATTGGAGGACTTAGGGGCCAGCATTCTAAGCCCCTCTAAGCCCACATCCACACAGAGCTTACATCACAATGTCCAGACCTTGCTCCAGACCTTATTTCAGTATCTTTACTTACGGCCTGAGACCAGGAAGGTGGAAACTGCCACCAGTACCAGCAACGCCAAGATCTTCATGCTGGTGATTTGATTAGCAGGAAGCACAGATAGGAAAGCTCAGGAGAAGGTAGGATTCTGACTCCAGCAGTCCACATCCTGGCATTATATAGGCAAAGGGCACCAATCAGGAGCTGCCAGATCAGAATCTGGGCTAGTTAATTTTAAGAAATGTTGGTATTTAGAGAAACCACTGGAGAGTCAACAGCATAGCCAGAGGCCCTTTGGAAAGATCACAACTTCAGTCCCTTAATTCTGACACAGCTTTCAGGTCAAGAGTTTCCCATTTGAACATTTTCCAGAAAGGAACTTTGTTTCCAGGCTTCCTCTCACCTTGTAGGATAGAGGGACACCATGATTACCAGCTCTGCTGACAAGCTGGATGAGGCCAATACCAAGACTTGTGGGTTTATTCAAATCTGCACCTCAACAAGTTAGAATGGCTGTCAACAAAAAGGCAAGAGATAACAAGTTTTGGCAAGTTTGTGGAGAAAAGAGAACCACAGTACACTCTTGACCAGAGTATAAATTGGTGTACCACTGTGGAAACCAATATGAAGGTTCCACAAAAAATGATAAATTATTTTATCATGTGTTCCAGCCATCCCCTTTCTGAGTATATACCCAAGGATATATACTTAGGTATATATCCCAATGTTGAGGAGAATGTTGAAAACACAACATTGAGGAGAACTCTGCCCTTCTATGTTTATTTCAGCATTATTTAAAATAGCCAAAATAATGACAACAACTACATGCCGATCAATGGGTGAATGGATGAGGAAGATGTCATATGTGTACATATATATATACTCATATTCATAATATATAATTAGGCCATGAGGAAGAAGGACAGCTGCCATTCACTACAAGGATGGACCCTGAGCTCAATATGCTAAATGAGATAATTCAGAGAAACACAACTGTTGCAAGGTATCACTTATATGTGGAATCTAAAAAGGCCAGACTCACTAAAAAAAAAAAAAAAAAAAAAAAAACCCGCAAACATTAAGACCGTTGTTACCTGAAATGGGGTGTGGAGGGATAGGACAGATGTTATTTAAAGAACAAATTTACAGTGAAGAGGGAAAGAACACCCCAGAGATCCCTTCCTTCTTTTGGTTGAGTCTCTGAAGCACAAGAGCCACTCTGCTTGCCAAGACATGCTCATCAAGTAGATCAAGAATTGCAGTGGGAATTCCTGAGAAGGTGCTCTGCGCTCTGAGGCAAGGGGATGTCCTGGTCCTAGGTAACCTCACTTCTGCCATGAGGCACTTATTTGTCAAACCATGATGGAGAGTTAACTTTTTTTTTTTAGATTTTATTTTTATTTATTTGACAGAAGGAGACACAGTGAGAGAGGGAACTCAAGCTGGGGCCATGGGAGAATGCGAAGTAGGATCCCCGCTGAGCAAGGAGCCTGATGTAGGACTCGATCCCAGGACCCCGAGATCGTGACCCGAGCTGAAGGCTGACGCTCAACGACTGAACCACCTAGGTGTCCCGAGAGTTAACATTTTTTAAAAATCAAAACAAAACATATTCTGAAGGAATAGAAACAGAAAAGTTAAAAGAAAGTGGAAAAGGAAGTAGCCAGAGAGTAAAGGGGCTCTAGGATTATACCCAGTATGGAGTAAACCCCAGCAGCCCAGTCAGCCACTCATGGGCTCTCAGCAGAACCAGATACAAACTGAAAATGCTTACCTAGCACATGGTTCTGTATTGAGCTCTCTGTATGCCTTCCACCATGCTGTCAGTGCAGAGGCATGGAGACCCACCAAATGGGAGTGAAGGGGATGACTGGTTTGCTGAAGAAAGAAAACTACTAAGCGCATTGTTTAAGGTCCACTCGGGACTTAGAAACAACACAGTAGATGAAAAGGAGGAACTTTAATATAAAGAATACTGAATTCTGATTCATGGGTAACTCTAAGGAACCCCCATGTGGAATGCCAGTGCTGAGGGAGAATATTCAAGGAAGAACAATGGTGGAATGGGGCCTTCCCTCTGAAACTGGTGCTCAGAACTATCAAGATGATGGAGTTCAACCCACCACATAGCAGAGATGTTCACTGATTTTCCCAGACTGAAGTTGATCTGTAGTTGCTGGGCCAGCAGGGAACAACCATTCCTCCTTCCCCTTGGAGTGCAGCAGGGTGAGGGGCAGTGGGGACAATCAGCAACCCATGGCCTAAATGGGCAGAGAAGGTAGCATTTCAGGTGAAGGTGGGCCACATGGGGTCTGCAGAGAGATGTGGTTCAGTGGGAACCCCCAGGCCACTAGCAGGGCCTGCTGAGTGAATTGGGACTGGTGCAGAAAAGTGTCTTTGGGATGCCAGGTCCCAGGTCAAGAGGGTTGTGGAGAGATTAGTGCCAGTCCACACCCAGCTGTCAGTGCCCTCAGGATTGCAAATGCTGGCCACGTGGCTGGGACAGGACTCATCCACACATTCTCACAGCCACACTGCTGACCCCCATGCTGCTTCTACAAACCACAGGAAGCCCCTTCCTCCTACAATCTCTCTCCAGCAGCCTCCATTGAGAAAGTGAACATCGCCATTGCTGGGTAAAGGACAAATGTTGAATGAGTCCTCTGCACACGGCAGAGCATATGCTGAAGGGCACATTTGGAACTCAAGCGCAGTAAATGACCACTGACACAACAGGACACATAAAAATCCAAATAACTCTGAGTCTCAGATTCCCATGTGCAGTAGCAGGACCCCAAGTCCCCCACCAAGGTTCCACCAGCACAACTCGACATTCATTTGTCATCCAATCAGCTTCCTCACTAAATGCAGACAAAGAGTTATCAGATATTGTTTCTCTGACATGATGGGAATTTCGATGACATTGTAATGCTTCAAATGGTATGTATCAAATATTATTTTTAGGAGCATCTAAAAATTGAGTTATAACATATGTAAATATTGAAAATATGCTCACACATACCAACAAAATTTTCACTAAAACAAATGGCATTATATATATCATTCCCAAACCTTTAATTTCATACATTTATGTGGCATCTATCAAATTCTATTTAAATACACTTTATTTGAAACCAAACTTACAGATATATGTACATATACACATATGTATCAGCCAATGTAGCCAATTTACATGTGCCTAAGAATATTTATTCTTACTAAGATAATAAGGAAATATTTATGTATCCTAAAAAAGTCAAATCCATAATGCATCCTCAAAACTTTTAACTACTGCCCTTTCCCAAAACTTAATATTTTCATAATTTTCATTATAAAAATTAAAATAGAAGTATGTATAAGAAATAAAAGTAAAAGTCACCAGACCTTCTAACACAATGAGGTAACTGCTGTTATTACTTGTAATGACACATCTCCTAAACCTTTATATGCATACGTGATCACATGCTTCTCCATGCCTGGGATCCCATACTATCACTGTTCCCACCACCAAAAAGTACATGTTAAATGAGTTTGTCTGTGTGCTCATCCTCATATGCAAATGTATGTTTCTACAAATGTATGTCTGTATTTGCTTGTGTCTTACAAAATGGTTTTTTTTAAATGGCATTATATTCCAGATCATTCTCTCTTTGTTGTACAACCAACACTACTTCCTAGAAATCCAAGTCAGCCACTGCACACCTACAGTATCCTTCTCACTGGCTTTCCTATGTCATCACTTACTCTCCCTGTTGATGGGAATCCAGGTCATTTCTAGTGTTTTGCTGCTACTAGTCATGAAGCCATTCATATTCTTTCAACTGTATCCTTACATACAAAAGTTGCTGTAAGTCTCTGGAGGGTTTTTAATAAAATCATATGTACTGTTTAAATTGAATAGATTTGAAATTTTTTCCCCGAGGACCCTGAAAACTAATATTGACAGATAGAATATAGGAACATGTTTTTCCTACCCTCTCTGGCAGCACTAACTGCTATCCAGATTTATCTCTGCGTATCTGATACATCAGAAGCAATATTTGTCTTGCTTATTTGCATTTCCTGATTATATGCCACACTTGAGAATACTGATTTGTTGTCCACTTGAACTTTCACTCTCAAGTTTTGCCCAATAACATCTGTTGTTTCTCTGTCTTCTGTTCTTATTATTTCTGGACTTATTCCACATAAGTAATATTAACATTTTCATCTTTCCTAAAATCACAAAAGTTTCCAACCTAAAACATATGTCTCATCTTATTCACAAAATACTTTTAGATGTTTTAATTCAAGGAGTGCTTTCATATTTATTGTAATTTTTATATTAAACAACTTAAGAAACATACAATGGGGGACGCCTGAGTGGCTCAGTTGGTTAAGCGGCTGCCTTCGGCTCAGGTCATGATCCCGGCGTCCTGGGATCGAGTCCCACATCGGGCTCCTCGCTCAGCAGGGAGCCTGCTTCTCCCTCTGCCTCTGCCTGCCACTCTGTCTGCCTGTGCTCGCTCACTCGCTCTCTCTCTCTCTCTCTCTGACAAATAAATAAATTAAAAAAAAAAAAAGAAACATACAATGGTGTCATCTTAAATTTCCG
Organism: Mellivora capensis; assembly: GCA_004024625.1. Classification (NCBI taxonomy): domain Eukaryota; kingdom Metazoa; phylum Chordata; class Mammalia; order Carnivora; family Mustelidae; genus Mellivora; species Mellivora capensis. The sequence continues at coordinate 6,148 of PISX010037862.1, forward strand.
ACAACTTAGTATTCCTGCACACAGAGATCACAACTCTTTAATCCCTGACTTTCCCAGTGATCACAAATCTGGCTCCAGTCACCAATACATACTCTACTTGGAGTGTATTTGAAAGGGAGACAGGTTCTGAGATGAAACTAGAAAAGCAGCCTCACTCTGAAGACAGGCCCTAGAGAGAAACATCAAGGTCTCACTCTAAAACCAGACCCCTCTCCCCCCACTCTACACCACACAGAAGATGGAAGCCTCTACAATCAACCTGGGCTGCCATGGGCAAGGACACACAACTGAGTCTCAACAAAACAAGAGTTTAACAAGACACAGATAAATGAGAGCTGAAGAGAAATCCTAGGGCAATGGGAGCCCCAGTAGAATTCGAAGTTAGCACCAAAGGGAACATCTTGTCCCATTCTCCCTTCAATGAGCTGAGGCACACTCACTGCACAGTGACTCTCCAGTGTTAGAATTCTGAAAGTGCACCAAGTGCCAGATACAGACACAGCTTGTTTCTACTCTGTTCAATACCTGTGACTGTTGTCATACATTATTGCCATTCAGTCTCAACCTCAACATCACCTCTTCAGGAGCATCTCTGATGGCTTCCAAACTGAAATACCCCTCAGCCACAGTCACATAACTTGATTCTATTCCCATGATAATATTTATCACTACCTGACATTTTCTTGGCTCTTTGTGTCTTTGCTGTTCCTTTGTCTGGTTTTATGCCTCCACTCTCAATAAATCAGATCTAAGTAAACAAAAGTTTACTTCATTCAACACTATTCCATCAGATTTAGAAGAGTGCCAACCACTCCATAAGCTCCTGAGAAAAGTGAGCTAAGAACACATAAATGAATGCAATAGAAATTCATGTAATAAACATCAAACAAAGAGAGAGGGCTTTTCTTAAAAGATCAGGGAGGGATTATACTATGAAAAGTAAGGACAGCAGATGTGGATGACATCTTGGAAAGCAGAGCCTCAGGCTACGCCTCTGAGTTAGATTTAAATAGACAAAGAACACTTAGGCAGGCAGGAATCCCATAAGCAAACTTAATTACAAGAGAATTCCAATGATATCTAGCTACATAGGTCCTTTATTGTCTCAAATTTCTATAATCCGAGAAATCTGGATACACACAGAGCTACATGAAATGCAACATGCATGTACAGAGGAAGATACAACTTCCACACACTTAGGTGCAGTATAGACATCACTTAGCTGTTCGTGAACACCTCAAAAGCACTTCCTGTAATGAAAATCCAGAGAAGTTCTTTTCAGAATTTCTGAGTTTTCTTGCTCATTATTTTACTGAAGATCTTTCCTAAGCACAAATTCTTCCCACCATTGGCTTTTTGTAATTAACAAAATGAAATTCCAAATATTCCCCCAGTTCCTATTCATTTCCCAATCTAGGCTCATCTTACTCACAGCTTATATCAGTTCCTACCACTACCCATTGTCATCCCACTAAGTGTGAATGGCTGCTCCATGCTGGAAAACCCAGAGAAAATCAAAATGCTCTCCTATGAAGCTAAACATTCACAAGAGTGATTGTTTTTTATTTTCATTCCTGTCTTTCAAGAAATAACTCATTATTACTTCTTCCTTTATTGTATCTTGCATTTTTTTCATTTTTGAAGCTCTTCCTGTTACTCTCTATACTTCTCTCTAGTCTCAATTTCTTTGTCATACTCTGTTAATCTATAGATCCCATCATCCTTTGACTGCACCCAATCTTTTCTAATTAATTGTCTTTATTTTATTTAAATGTTGCAGGCTGTGTAACAATCTCAGGCATCCAAATGCCCTTCCTGGAAACCTGAAAACAATGACACTTTAAGAGTGTCCTGCTGACATCTCAGGGAAACACCTTTCTGAATACAGTGTCAGGTGCACCCTGGAATACTTAAAGGAGCCTTCTTTATCTTCTTCTTCACCTCCCTCAATCTTCACACTTACTCCAAAAATCTCTGATCATCCCTTTACCCTCCTGGACATCTGACAACACTCATAGTTCCACAGTTTTCTTCCTTAGAGTGGTATTATCTGAATATGGTGCCAAGCAGACCTTGAAATACAATCAAGCCTCCTTCTTCCTGCTCACCTCCCTCCTCCCTGACATTTACCTTCTCAGGCTTGAATCATCACACTTGCTGGGTGTTGACTTTGCACACTGGCAACTATTTGTTGAAAAACCTGCTCAAGTTTCTTGGACACTGTGGTAATTTTTATCTGGCATTACTGTTCATTTGCTCCATTGTCACCATTGTCCAAAAATAAGACAAAAACAAAAAGAGAGATGTTTGATGAGAAGAACAGATTCTGAGGTGATATTAACTCATACCAAAACCTCAAGAATACATCTTTCAACAGAAGTTTGTACAGCATCCAGCCCTGACTTTGAAACAGTTTCATTGTCAGTGTAGACAATAGACAGTTTTTGGAAATCCACTTGAATTGGCCTCATCAGAGTTTATCAATTACCCTGCATGGGATACAATATTCCCTATGTAGTATTCATGTGGGGAATGCATAACCTGAAACTAATTATGAAAGACACTTTTTTTTAAATCCAAAGGAGGAAATTTGTTTTTTTCAAAAATGGGAAGGGAAACATATTCTTCATATTATCAATGTCATAAAAGACATTTCCGTGTTTAACACGGAAACCCTGTTGCAAAATAAAGGAGACTGAAACACCAGGTAATTAATTAAATGAATTATGTGATCTTAGAATGGGGAGCTACCACTCCCCCAAATTGACCTATTAATTCAATTTTTAATCTATAAGCAAATTAAAAGTTAATGTAGCTATATTTCTTTAAAAGTGCATTGTTGAGCATTTTTCCTTGTTGATTTTCATCAGTGTGATCAGGATGCAGTAGCTTCACAAGGATGCCTTCTGAACTTGGCATATGTAGATGGAATAGAGGAATGAATATAGGACTATCAGTAAGAGACCATGGCTCTTGCCTCACCAAGGCTCCAGCCAGCTGCACATCCCTGGTCAAGGCTCTTTCTATTTCTCAGCTTCAGAGTCCTCATCTACTTCCTCTAACACCTATAACAACCTAGCACCCCTCAATCCATAGACCCCTTCCTTGCTATAATTTCTTTCACAGAATCATACTATTTAACATTCTCATTTTATTTATATAATTTATTTCCTGAATACAATGTCCTGAAGACAATGTAAGCTCTATGTGGGAAAGCATTTTTGTCTATCTTCTATCCTCAGGACAATAAAAACCCTTGATAGACAACTATTCTATTTGTTAAAGACACATATGGATGAGGACTGAGGATATGAGATCAGATGATCTCAAATCTTCTGGTCTTAACTGTTTGAATTTTTTATTTGGTCATGAGATAATTTCACCATTTGATCTCATTGCCCCAAGTGAACAGTAAAAATTACTTCCAGGGTTGCCTCGAGACTCAACAATTAAGTGGCCATGTCTTCATTTGGACTCAGGTCAGGATCTCAGGGTCATGAGATGGAGACTTACATCGGGTTCTGTGCTGATCATGGAGCCTACTTGGGATTCTCTCTCTCCCTCTCACTCTGCCCCATCCCTGATTGTGCTCCCTCTTTCTCTCTCTCTCTCTCTCTCTCCCCCTCTCTCTCTTTCAAAAAATAAATAAATAAACATTGGGGTACAGATGGCCCTTCTTTTCACTACATCTGTATCTTTGGGGTAAATACCCAGTAGTGCAATTGCAGGGTCATAGGGAAGCTCTATTTTTAATTTCTTGAGGAATCTCCACACTGTTTTCCAAAGTGGCTGCACCAACTTGCATTCCCACCAACAGTGTAAGAGGGATCCCCTTTCTCCACATCCTCTCCAACACATGTTGTTTCCTGACTTGCTAATTTTGGCCATTTTAACTGGTGTAAGGTAGTATCTCAATGTGGTTTTAATTTGAATCTCCCTGATGGCTAGTGATGATGAACGTTTTTTCATGTGTCTGATAGCCATTTGTATGTCTTCATTGGAGAAGTGTCTGTTCATATCTTCTGCCCATTTTATGACATGATTATCTGTTTTTTGAGTGTTGAGTTTGAGAAGTTCTTTATAGATCCTGGATATCAACCTTTTGTCTGTACTGTCATTTGCAAATATCTTCTCCCATTCCGTGGGTTGCCTCTTTGTTTTGTTGACTGTTTCCTTTGCTGTGCAGAAGCTTTGATCTTGATGAAGTCCCAAAAGTTCATTTTCACTTTTGTTTCCTTTGCCTTTGGAGACATATCTTGAAAGAAATTGCTGTGGCTGATACCGAAGAGGTTACTGCCTATGTTCTCCTCTAGGATTCTGATGAATTCCTGTCTCACGTTGAGGTCTTTTATCCATTTTGAGTTTATCTTTGTGTACGGTGTAAGAGAATGGTCGAGTTTCATTCTTCTACATATAGCTGTCCAATTTTCCCAGCACCATTTATTGAAGAGACTGTCTTTTTTCCACTGTATATTTTTTCCTGCTTTGTCGAAGATTATTTGACCATAGAGTTGAGGGTCCATATCTGGGCTCTCT
>PISX010037863.1:0-10680 GCA_004024625.1 Mellivora capensis
CTGCGTTCATTCCAGGAGAGGAGGATGGTGCCCGGTCAACCTTCCTGGAAGGCCCAGGTTTGGGACCTCAGCCAACGACCCCGTGAATCACGCCGGGGCCACCTCCTGCTCCCCGATTCCACCGACTCCCAGTGGGACAGCCTGCCTTTCTGAGGCACGAGCCCGGCTGTGTGCTGAGCGCTCACCACCTCTGACCTTCTCATCAGTTTGCTGCTTCTCAGTGTTTGTCGTTCCCCTCCCTTCCCCACCTTCCTGACCATGTCACTGTCTGCGATCGACTCAGGGAAGGAAAAGTTGAGCGAGTGCTTCCCTAACCAGCTGCCATGAGAACCAGATGCCGTGAGAACCAGATGCCAGATGCCTGGATCAGATGACCTACGAGCATCACCAGGAGATGCTGGGTGACCTTGGGCTAGCGTCTTCTCCTCTATGAATTTCAAGTTCTTTATTAGAAAAAAAAAATAAAAACCTGAGAAATTTGAAAGAAGAGCTGTCTAAGACCTCACCCGTCTTGGCTGTCTGACAGTTCTGCTGATGCCGTCCACACAATCTGGGGAAAAAGCATCCCCTTTGCACCTGCTCCAAACACTGACCTCACCAGGGGCATGGTAACAGCCAGACCTTCACTCGAGAGCCCAATCTCTGTCAGGCCTTCCCCAAAATGGATAGTGCCATGGAAAAACACAAAAAAACTCTTAAATTAGGTTTTGTGTGTTCCTTCAATTCCTCATGTTTTAAGTTGGATAAATAATCACCATTTTCAATTCACTGGAAAGCTCTATTTACACATTTACTCCACTGGATTTTTTAAACCTGTGGGGACAGGGACAGTGCTATATTTTGTACGGACCTTCCTACCCTCCGCTCCCGGCACAGGACTCTCAGGTCAGAGGTACAGCAACTATCAGGGGAAGTAAGTAGGGATGCACGAAATTCCTGAACCATCTGCTTTTCAAATTTTCCAGGAAAACAACCACTGCCTCACGCCTCCTGCTTGTGAGCTGGGGGGACAGAGCTGTTGACACCTGTGAACCCCCCTTCCCCACGTGCTGAGACGCTGGGGGACGAAGGTGAGCTATGGGATCCGCACGGCAGGCAGGATGAGGGGGACGAACAGCAGTGTCGAGCTCTCCAGGGAGTTGTCCAAATGGAAGACATACATTCTTGGTCGACCCGTGTCCCATTTGCAAAACTGGAGACAAAGCAATGGGTTTTGTCCATAGCCCTTTGGAGGATGGTCGGGAAGATGGTTTAAGGGCACCGGCCGAGCTTTGCCCCTGTTCTGCTCTTCGGTACCTAACGCTGAGCCCCAAACCAACAGCAATGCTCTTTCTTCTAAACAGAAACCTCCTTTTCAGCACAGGCCCTGAGGTGTAAACAGAGATGCCCCCTTCTCCTGCGGGCAGCAAGAGGACCAGTGTTTGGATATGTAAGGAGGAGAGGGAAGGCCGTGGTGTGGCCCCCAGACCATGCATACTCGCTCGTCCGTGGGGAGGACCAGGCTTCTTTCCCAGCCCCGCCATCCAGATAAGGGGACAAGGAGGGGGAAACACAGGGAGGAGCACCCCTGCCCTGGCAGCAAACGTCTCCATCACTGATTCACCGCCACACAGCCACCACCCCAAATCAGCCGTAACGTAGAGACACGGACTCAGAGTCCGTGTGGGTCGGGAATCCAGGCACGGCCTCCTTGGGTCCTATGGCTCACAGACCCTCTGGAGACGGCAATTGGGACGTGGCCGGACCACATGCTCCTTGGGGTCTCCCCGCTGAGCCTCTCTCCCTCCCGTGGGCAGGACTCCTCCCAGTAGAGGGCAGAGGACCTCCCTGTCAGCCCCTCACCTGCGCAGCTCAGCCTGAGGAGGGGAGGAGAGTACAGGGACTGAGCCCCCTTTGGGAACCACACTCCTGCACTGCAGTCCCCGCACATCTGGCCATGGGACCTCCCCGCCCCTGCACTGCAGAAGACAGCCTCCAGCATCCTTCCTGTGGGCTCTGCCCTCCGACCGTGTATGCGCCAACAACCGTCTGTCCCCACACGCAGCCTGGGAGGGAGCCCACGAGGCTGGGAGACTCTGGCCCCACACGGCTCTCCGTACAGCCCCAGTCTCCCCTACCCCGTGGCCACGTTAACCTCTGTCAGGTAACCAAGGGCTTGGCTCTCCATGGGAGACCTTCATGGTCACCTTTCTGCCAGCAAGTCACCTCTGACAGCCACAAAGTCTAATGAGATGTGTTCAAACCGAGGAAGCCAAAGGCTCCCCACTTTCACCACCACAACATCACTCTGCCCGACCACCCGCTGCATCACGCACAGTCTCCATGGGACCCACACGCAGAGTGTGACCTTCAGGGAAACTGTCCATGTCCTCTCCCTTGCCTCATTAGCATGTAATTCCAAGACAGATTTCCAGGTATGTGGAAGGGGGAATGGATTGTCACACAGGAGCCAAAGGCAGTGGGACAGTCCCTGAAGCCACTGAGTCTGGGGGTCACTGTGTCTGGCTCCAGCTGGGTCCCCCGCACTCAGGGCACTGACAAGGACTCATCCCGACCACGGGTGCCGGCTCTCAGGACCGTGTGCTCAGATTCTCCTCCCTGTCTCTGTCCTTTGTCCGAAGGCTGAGCTGTTATGCATTCCAGGGCCCTGAAGAGGATGTTTGATGCACACACCCAGGAGCCCTCCAATCCGATGGAAGCGAGAACCTCGTGGTGCAGATTCCCCAGTGCAGACGAGCCCCAGGAAGAAGGGATCAAGGGAGCCCTCCTCTGCTCTTTCCAGGGTCACATTCTGTTCCCTGAGCCTCTTGGCTGCGTCCCATGTGAATGCCCTGCTGGGACACCTCTGGCCTGTCTGAATCCCAGAGGTCACCGGCCCTTGGACGTGGGCAATGAGAAAACTCGGAGGAGCCAAGCGCCCAGCCACCCTGGGACCTGGGGGCTCCAGCATCCGTGCAGGACGGGGCAGTGAGGCTGACACCTGCTCTGACCCACCACCTTGTCTCCCTGACGTGAGCCCGGCTGTCGGGTTCTCTGTGTCCAGCACTTGGAATGAAATGCACCAGCCTGTCTGCTTGGTGTGTGTGGGGGGTGGGGGGCACCATGGCCGTGGGGTCTGTGGACCAAGGATTAGCATCCCATGCAGAGAGGAGGAGGGCTGGGGGAAGAGCCCCGACGTGGTGGCTGCGAGTCCCTTATCACAATGATGGCCCAAACCCAAGGCAGGAATTGTGCCCCTTGTCACTTTTCTTATGCGGTTCTCCTCCCCGTGTGAACTCGGGGGTTTACTTTCTTTACTTTCTTTCCTACTTGGCATTACATTCCGAGTATGTTCTCGTTTTGTAGTATCTTTTTAAAATTGTCTTTTCCCTCTTTCCTGTCCAGCCCCAGCCCCAAGGCTCATGGTCGAGGATCCGCTGTCCACACCATGCTAGGAAAGGCACATGCGTGCATCTCCATCTGCCCCTCTGTAGCCATAAGTCTCTATCCACCATCTACAGACTGACATACGAGGTTTCTGACGGCCATTGTATGTTTTTGCAACAGTAAGATCCTACAAGGCACGGAATTTACCATCATTCAGTTCCCCACTCGATGATATGCTGTGGGCTGTGGGGAGGGTGCATAACATTCTCCAGCAAGGACCTCCAATGTGTGGCACGTATGCCCCGCTGGCACCAGGGAAACATCCAACGTTTTACCTCATATGTTTGAATCCTCCTGCTTCAGTCTGTCTATCCCATGCTTGTAATATTTGTACATGCACATGAAGATCTATGCTTTGGAGGTGCGCACTGACTCCCCATGAGCGGTCAGCGGTCCTCCAAGGCCATGGGGCCACGGAGGTGGGAGGGACTTTGTCCACGATTTCCCGCTGGCCAGAGATGCTGTTTGTGGCTGGGGCCACTGCTGGCCTCATGCAACAAGGCCTGCTCGGTACGAACACTTACATAAGAGTGCTTTGAGGTCTGCGGGACCCAAGAGTAAAAGCTGGCTCAGGCGATAGGTGGCATCCTAATCGTGAAGGATGTTGGTGGCCTCCTCTCCAAAAAGCTGTAGCCATCCATAGCCGCCCCAGAACGTATGAAATTCCAGTGTCCCTGCATCTTCCTGGACCTCACAGCTTCTCATCTTCTCAAAGTTTTGCCGATCCAGTGGGTGGGTTGGGAAGTGGCCCCATGTGAAGCGGTACCTTTGTGGGTAAGTTGGGGCATCTGGCAAGATGAGCCCTTGTGCCCCTGATTCTCCAGGTGTCTGTTCTCAGAACTCACCTGCTACAGATTCGCCTGCAGCGCCCCCCCGACCCTAGAGTCACAGAGGAGCAGCAGAAACCCACATATTGGAGGCTGGGGAGAAAGAAAGCTGAATGCAGTTCAGATCATCTCAACAACACTGCTCAGCTTGTAAAAACCATGTGTGCCAGATCCCTGCGATTTCATCCAGAGCAAATAATAAGAAGCAGTATGCTAATAGTTCCAAGAAGAGCGTATTTATAGTAAATATTTTAAGATCGATGGCTACACGAAATGCATTTCCTGGGAGTTTCACTGAAATGGCTTTGTATTAAAAGTGTCATTTCAATAAATATTCATGGGGAAATCCATTGATGTGTTTTACCACTTACAGCAAAAACTTTAAAGGTCCTGGAAGAAAAGACATAGGATGTGAGTGCTGCCTACTTGGGAGAGGGGTGGTAAAAACTGTGTGAAACCCTCCTGGGCAGGAGCTGCATGTCCCATGCCCCATTTAGCCCATGTGTGGCAGGGCCCGCTGGCGAGAAGGGCTGTGGGGGCAGGGGTGGTGGGAGGCAGGAGCAGGTGTGTGAGCCTCTTTGGGCTCCGAATCCCCTCACTCCTCCACAGCTGCCGTTTGATGAGCACCTGCTATGTGCCCCACAGTGCATCCCAGACATTCACGCTGTCCCCGAGTCTTCACAGCCACGGCCAGTGCCACGGAGCTCCCACAATGACAGGGACACAGTGTCTTGGGAAAGTTAAGTGTTCTGTCTCAGTGTCACAGAGCAAGTTCATGTGGGCCCCATCACTCCCTCCTTACCTCCGTTTCCCTCGTGTGGTTCCTCCTGCATGTGGATTCCAGGAGCTGCTGAGGCAGTGAGGACAGGAGGAAGCCTGGCATGGGGCCAGAGGCCACCTGCATCACGGCCCCTTACTCGCAGTCCCTGGCAAGCCCAGTTGGCTGCCTGCTCTGGACGAGAGGCCTCCAAGCTCCCATGATATCCCCCATCCTGGCCCCTTTTCCTGTGGCAGGAAGCAAGCACACACAGGCGGAGCATTGAAAATCTGGCCGCACATTCCTGCCAACTTCCTTAGTCTAGGGTAACGTATTTATTTTTATAATAGCAACTTGTCCACTTGGCATGGATTGGATCCCACCGCTCCCTTGTTTAAGATGCTGGAATCCCTCCCCACGGCCAGCAGAATACAACCCAGATGCCCCACTTGGTTTGGCATTCGAGGCTCTCTAAGGCTGTCTGTAATCTGGCCACACAACCTTCCTCTTCACGGCCACCATCCTCAATCCACTTGGCCACTCGTGCTCCTCCATCTTCCTGGGATGCCTCCCCTCCGCCCACCCCCACTGACTAGTAACATTTTAACTATCCTTCAAGGCCCAGCTTGGAAGGACCTGCCTCCTCCCTCAGCCTCTCCTGATCCCCTGGGACAGAACAGACCACAGGGAACTCTCATCCCTGCCTTTGCTGGAATGTGAGCCTCCTTGGGGTTTAATGGTGAAGACACCCATGCCAGCAACAGTGGCGGAGAACTACAGGGAGGGCCTTTAACACGGAATTGTACCGAGATCCTCTGATCAGCATCAGGAGGCCCCCTGAACAGATAAGCAAACGGACTTCTGAGCAATCGGGTGGGGTGATCGGCTGCTGCACGAACAGCTCAGACCCACTGGCATCAATAGGTGCTTGCTAAATGTTTGTTGAATGACTATTCGAGCACATGGATAAGCAAATGAGTCATGAGAGGGGAAATCACACAAATACAGAATAATTACCTGCTTGTTGACTGACGCAAGGATTACCTAGAGCCCATGTGGCAAGACCTGGCATTTCCTGCCACTTGGGAAAACCTCGCTTACAATCATGCACCACTGCATACACTCCCAGGGATACAGACAAGGATGGCCTATCCTTCTGGGTCCAGGCCTGCAATGGTCTGGGGGGACACAATCTTGGAGGAGGACCCAGGTCCACAGGGTGGGAACTCTGGCGTGCTCACGGCTCCACACGGGAGCCTCCAGGAAAAGCAGGTTCAAACACGGCTACTCGGTGTCAGAGAAAGTGCAGACAGGCAGGAAATGTCTGCAGAACCAAAGAGAGCCAAGCGGGCTACAGGAAGCAAGAGGGCAGATGGAGAGCTGCCACGGCCCAGCAGACGCCGGGCCACAGCTGCAACTCTGCTTGCGGGAACCGCAGGGGCTGACAGAGCAGCGGGCACAGCGGAAATGCATTAGGAGTAACCTGCGTGTCGGTCCCAGAGAAGCCCAAGGCGCTGGCAGGCCTGTGGCAGACACGCTCAGCTCAGGGAGAGGCCACATGCCCATGGGGTGCAGCCAGGAGCACACACAGATGGGGCCTGGCCCCCTTGCCTACGGGCTGCTGCCCTGCCTTACCTGTTGCTGCACGGAGCCCCAGCCCTGCAGCATAATCTGACCTCTCGTCCCCACTCACTCACCACAGGGGTCTTCTGGAGACATGGGAACACATAGTCATGCGTGCTCACATGCACACACACTTACAAGCACACCCATACAATCACTCATTCACATGCACGCACAAACACACACAATATACATACATGGTCGTATGTACATACATGACCCACATGTGCACACTCAGAGACATGTGCATATATACACACGTTCCCCACACACTAACACACAGACACAATCACACGTGTACATGCATGCTCACATATGCACACATACACATACTCACACCCTCACACTCACTGACATGCAGACATGTGCTCACACACATGCACACACATGTCCACACTCACATGCACACACATGCTCACATGCAGACACGTGCTCACACTCATCTGCACACATGTACACACATTCACACACACATATACACTCATTCACATGCACAGCCGATCACTCTCATAGGCAGACACACCTGATCACATACATACACATACGGCCCACATGCTCACTTTGAGACACACGTGCACATGTACAAGCATGCCCCCATGCACTAACACATAGACACAAACACACGGGTATGTTCATGTTCACACTCACATGCTCACACCCACATGATCACAGTCACACACACGCACCTACTCAGAGGTCTGTCCAGCTCCACAGTAGAGATAGGAGGGTGGGTCTTGTGGGCATCCTGAAGGCTGCGGAGGCCCCTCCCCCCAGAGCCCAGGCTTTGTTCCCATCTGTGCTGCTTTCAGTCTCCCCCAACCAGGACCTCAAGCCTGCTCTTAATTATCTGCAGAAGGGACTGATACCTGTTAGATGGGCTCATCCTGTTTTAATTCAATTGCAAAACAGGACAGATGCTCTCAGGTTTAAACTCCCTTGGCTGGAGGACAGCTGGACAGTCAGTGCTCACTCTCACGTGAGTCCTTCTGCCCCGGGTGACCCATATGGCCGGGTCAATGCCCTCCAGGAACCCCATGCTTGCCGCCTTGGGAAGTTGTTCATTTGAGCTTCACGATGAGAGGAAGCGGAACAATCAAATAAGACTGCGTTTCTGCAACAAGTTTTTGGATTTACTTTGAAAGACACAAGCATGTGCCTATTAAGCATGGGGGAAATTATCAGCGAATGTTTTAAAATGACCAATAAAAATGAAAATACCATTGCTCATTGTACTTTATGAATCATAATGTGTGTTTCTTTCTCTCTCTCTCTCTCTTTTTTTTTTTTCTGATGGAAACATCCAACAAATTCCCCTCCTAGATGCCGGCCACTAATTACACAGCTAGCACACAGTAATGCAGGCACATGGGTGCCCACCTGTCATAATTCATCTTCATAATTGTAATTGGCCCAATGAAAGAGCACAAAATCACTTTGCAAAGAGCAGATTCAATAAAAACTCGTTTCACTCTCCTCTCTTCCAAAGCAACAAGCTGGGGACGGGAGCTCTTAAGTACATATCAGGTCGCTTCTCCGATTGCCACTCCCACCCCAATTTGATGATTTCTCGCCTATTTATTGAGGACCTACTCCATTAGAATCATTAGCTAGGTACTGGGGGAAAGCAAAGCTTGAGGCAAATTCCCCACGGCCAGGAAGCTCAGTCAGGTGGGGAAGGAGATAAGTTGCACCATAATGAACACCCCAGAAGAGAGGCAGCGTGGATGACTCCTGCCAGAGAATCAGGGAGGGCGTCATAGAGGAGGTAGCATTATGCATGATGAAGAGGCAGGAAGAGGGTGGGCAGGAGCTCAGACTAGCATGGGACAGTTTTAGCGGAGTGCAGGGGGGAGTGCGGGAGAGTGCCAAAAGGCAGGTGGAAGGCCCCTGATGTGGGAAAAACAGGTGTTGAAATTTGTAGGTGAAGCCTGAGCCCCTGCCCCTCGTGCGGGGTGATCAGAAGAGCAACCCGCCCCCTGCCAGGCCTGGGGTGGTCCATCTCCCTTGCCTGCAGGCCTGCCCCCAAGAGCCCAGAAAGGCGGTGCAAAGGACTCTGCCAATGCCATTTATGACAGGAGGCAGGGCGGGTCACTGGGGTCCTGCTCACATGGGGCAGCAGGTCTCACAGGTCTTGGACAAGCTCGTCATCCATCCAACCCCACATCACAGGACATGCTGCTAGCAGGAGGCTCCCGGTGCTTCCAAGGCAAAAGATTTTGGACCATTTACTGTTAAGCGCTTCTCTCCATCTCTGCTGCCGACATTCCCCTCCTTGAACCTTTGAATGCACCAGGAAAAGACACTGAGGAATAATGTTCAGGAGGATGGGAGGGAATTGCCAATGAGAGCCACAAAGCAGAATCCCCGGGAAAGGGAGGTCTCCTGAAGGAGTGGCAGCCGGTGTCGCTCGCTATCAGGGAAGTCGATTTGGGGACCAGGCGAGAGACTGTCAGAAAAGCGGGGCCCGGGGAACAGAGGCCAGGTGGCAGCCGAGGATGGTGGGAAGGAGACCCACGCTGGCGCAGGTCTGCTCACCCGCCCGCCATCCAGACCTCCACGCGCGGCGGGGAATTTGCTAACAGACCAACTGACTGTGGGGAAAGTAGGGGTCACAGCTTCTCTGCAGGGGAAGGCAGGTGCTGCTGTGAACTTTCCATCCCAGAGGATCTTGGCAACGTGTGGGCTGTGTCCCTCAGGAATGCCCCACCTATACCTGTGGCTCTCAACTTTCTGGGGCTGAAACTCAGACTCAGGGGATCTGGGACAGATTTGCCCTTTCCCTCCCCATGCACATTCCACTTGCTGTCCACTCCGTGTATTCCCTCTGCTGCTCCTGGTTTCTCTGCTCCCCCCACCCCACCGCACCACCCCATGGCTTCATCTGGGACAGACTGAATCTCCGGTTCCAAGGCTTCGCTGCCTCATTATAGATCTTACTTCTCAGCCTTCCCCGGGCCCCACAGCCTCTCCCCTGGCCCCACAGCCCCTCCCTCACCCCACGGGCCCAAGGCCAGGCCCTGCTCCCTGCCCTTGGGAGGGAGGTGCATATGGGTGGACCATATGACCTGTCTGGGCTAATGAGATATTCGTAGATGCAATGCTGCCAGAGTCCTTGTGCTCTGGAGTTGGGCTAGCTTGCATTCCTGGGATTCCCTGAGAAGGTTATGCATCAGGCAGAGAAGCCACTTCAGATGTGGCCTCTGGAGAAACCCGAGAAAAAGACCCACGTCTACCCAGGAGCCTGGAGCCGTGCCCCGCTCACCCGCCCCAGAACGAGGGTAGCCCAGATCAGCTGTAGTGAGGTCAACCCACAGAGCCCTGGTCATGAGAAAAAATAGCCTTTGTCTCAAGCTACTGAGGGTCGGGATGCTTTGTTACATGGCACGGCTGCTCGGTTCGCTGGCTGATGCAACCCTGGTCGTCTGAGCTCTCCCCCTTCCTCCTTAAGCCCAACTGTCATACGGACAGTCGCTGTAGCAGGGAAGACTCCCCCATCAGGGATATTCCGACTTTCTTCCAGAGACTTATTCCTTAGTTCATGTGCCAAAATACGGAGGTCCATGCTCAGCCTTAGCAGGGGCAACGGGCGCAAGAGCAGGGTGGTTCTGCAGGAGACCAAGACATATGCCCTTTCTTTCAGAGTGAGAGAGCCGGGCCTGAAGCCAGTAATCACATGGCAGGGTACAGGCCACGTTTCTGACCCAAGAGCAGACTACGGGGAGATAAGGGCATCATTCTGCAGATGCCCGTGTTTCTTCTTAAGACAAATTATCTGTATTTTTTTTAAATCCCCAGTAATTACGAGTTTCCCTTCTTTTGCACAGACCGCACGAGCCAGTGAGGAATCGGAATGCAACACAGCCTTCCCATATGTCAGTACCAGTTACGTCTTCTTTTAAAGTGTGTTCTGTGCATCCTTCTGGAAGGATGCAAATGAAATGTTCTTATAAACAGACAAATGATTCACGGGATCATGATTGCTTTTCATCAACTGCATCAATTCTAGGCAACAGTGGGACTTGGTGGGATACTATTTACAACTTGTTA
>PISX010037864.1:0-10682 GCA_004024625.1 Mellivora capensis
GAGTCATATTGATATGAATACATTGATAGTAGGAGATCTTAACACGCCTCTCTCAGTAATAGACAGATCATCCATGCAGAAAATCAATAAAGAAACAAAAGCATTGAATGACACATTGGACCAGATGGACCTCATACATATATACAGAACATTCCACCCTAAAACAACAGAATACTCATTCTTCTCAAGTGCACATGGAGCCTTCTCCAGAATAGACCACATACTGGGTCACAAATCAGAACTCAACCGATACCAAAAGACTGAGTTTATTCCCTGCATATTCTCAGAATGCTTTGAAACTGGAGCTCAACCACAAGGAAAAGTTTGGAAGGTATTCAAAAACCTGGAAGCTAAAGATCACCTTGCGTAAGAATGCTTGGATCAACCAGGAGATCAAAGAACTTCAACAATTCATGGACCAATGAGAATGAAGACACTTCATTCCAAAACCTATGGGATACAGCAAAGGTGGTCCTAAGGGGGAAATATATAGCCATCCAAGCCTCCCTCAAAAAAATTGAAAAATCCAGAATACAACAGCTGTCTCTACACCTTTAAGAACTGGAGAATCAACAACAAATCAAACCAACTCCACACACAAGAAGGGAAATAATCAAGATTAGAGCAGAGATGAATGAGGTAGAAACTAGAGAAACAGTAGAACGTATCAATGAAACTAGAAGGTGGGTTTTTGAAAGAATCAATAAGATCGATAAACCATTGGCCACACTAATCCAAAAGAAAAGAGAGAAAGCTTGTTAATAAGATTATGAATGAAAAGGGAGAGATCACAACTAACACCAAGGAAGTAGAAACAATCATCAGAAGTTATTATTAACAGTTATATGCCAATAACCTAAGCAACTTAGATGAAATGGATGCATTCCTGGAAAATTATAAACTCCCAAAATTGAACGAGGAAGAAATTGACAACCTTAATAGACTGATATCTAGAAATGAGATTGAAGCAGTGATCAAAAACCTCCCAATAAACAAGAGCCCAGGACCTGACAGATTCCCTGGGGCATTCTATCAAACTTTCATAGAAGAAATAACACCTATTCTCCTGAAGCTGTTTCAAAAAATTGAAGCAATAGAAAAACTTCCAGACTCTTTTTATGAAGCCAGCATTACCCTGATCCCCAACTAGTCAAAGACCACACAAAAAAGGAGGATTTCAGACCAATATCACTGATGAATATGGATGGTAAGATTCTCAACAAGATCCTAGCAAACAGGATCCAACAGCACATTAAAAAGATTATCTACCATGACCAGGTGGGATTCATCCCTGGGTTACTAGGATGGTTCAACATTCTCAAATCAATCAATGTGATAGAATAAATCAATAAGAGAAGAGAGAAGAACCACATGGTCCTCTCAATTGATGCAGAAAAAGCATTTGACAAAATCCAGCATCTGTTCCTGATTAAAACGCTTCAAAGTATAGGAATAGAGGGAACATTTCTGAACTTCATAAAATCTATCTATGAAAGACCCACAGCAAACATCATCCTCAATGGGAAGAAGCTCACAGCCTTCCCGTTGAGATCAGGAACACGACAAGGATGCTCACTCTCACCACTCTTGTTCTACATAGTATTAGAAGTCCTAGCAACAGCAATCAGACAACAAAGAGAAATAAAAGGTATCCAAATTGGCAAGGCAGATGTCAAACTCTCACTCTTCGTAGATGACATGATACTTTATATGGAAAACCCAAAGGACTCCACCCCCAAACTACTAGAACTCATGCAGAAATTCAGTAATGTGGCAGGATACAAAGTCAATGTACAGAAATCAGTGGCTTTCTTATACACTAACAATGAAAATACAGAAAGGGAAATTAGAGAATCGATTCCATTTACTATAGCACCAAGAACCATAAGATACCTGGGAATAAACCTAACTAAAGACATAAAGGATCTGTAGTCGAGGAACTACAGAACACTCCTGAAAGAAATAGAAGAAGACACAAAAAGATGGAAGACCATTCCATGCTCTTGGATCGGAAGAATAAACATTGTTAAAATGTCTATACTACCTAGAGCAATCTATACTTTTAACGGCATTCTGATCAAAATTCCACCGGTATTTTTCCAAGAGCTGGAGCAAATAATCCTAAAATTTGTATGAAATCAGAAGAGACCCTGAATTGCTAAGGAAATGTTGAAAAACAAAAATAAAACTGGTGGCATCACGTTACCTGATTTCAAGCTTTACTACAAAGCTGTGATCACCAAGACAGCATGGTACTGGCATAATAACAGATACATAGACCAGTGGAACAGAGTAGAGAGCCCAGATATGGACCCTCAACTCTATGATCAAATAATCTTCGACAAAGCAGGAAAAAATATACAGTGGAAAAAAGTCTCTTCAGTAAGTGGTATTGGGAAAATTGGACAGCTATATGTAGAAGAATGAACTCGACCATTCTCTTACACCATACACAAAGATAAACTCGAAAAGGATAAAAGACCTCAAAGTGAGACAGGAATCCATCAGAATCCTAGAGGAGAACATAGGCAGTAACCTCTTCGATATCAGCCACAGCAACTTCTTTCAAGATATGTCTCCAAAGGCAAAGGAAACAAAAGCAAAAATGAACTTTTGGGATTTCATCAAGATCAAAAGCTTCTACACAACAAAGGAAATGGTCAACAAAACAGAGACGCAACCCACGGAATGGGAGAAGATATTTGCAAGTGACAGTACAGACACAAGGTTGATATCCAGGATCTTTAGAGAACTTCTCAAACTCAACACACACAAAACAGATAATCATGTCACAAAATGGGCAGAAGACATGAACAGACACTTCTCCAATGAAGACATACAAATGGCTCTCAGACACATGAAAAAATTTTCATCATCAGTAGCCATCAGGGAGATTCAAATTAAAACCACATTGAGATACCACCTCACACCAGTTAGAATGGACAAAATTAGCAAGACAGGAAACTACGTGTGTTGGAGAGGATGTGGAGAAAGGGGAACCCTCTTACACTGTTGGTGGGAATGCCAGTTGGTGCAGCCACTTTGGAGAACAGTGTGGAGATTACTCAAGAAATTAAAAATAGTGCTTCCCTATGATACTGCAATTGCACTACTGGGTATTTACCCCAAAGATACAGATGTGGTGAAAAGAAGGGCCATCTGTACCCCAATGTTTATAGCAGCAATGGCCACGGTCGCCAAACTGTGGAAAGAACCAAGATGCCCTTCCACGGACGAATGGATAAGGAAGATGTGGTCCATATACACTATGGAGTATTATGCCTCCATCAGAGAGGATGAATACCCACCTTTTGTAGCAAAATGGACGGGACTGGAAGAGATTATGCTGAGTGAAATCAGTCAAGCAGTGAGAGTCAATTATCATACGGTTTCACTTATTTGCAGAGCATGACAAATAACACGGAGGACATGGGGAGATGGAGAGGAGAATGGAGTCAGGGAAATTGGAAGTGGAAGTGAACCTTGAGAGACTATGGACTCTGAAAAACAATCTGAGGGGTTTTGAAGGGGTGGGGGGTGAGAGGTTAGGGGATCCAGGTGGTGGGTATTTTGGAGGGCACACATTGCATGGTGCACTGGGTGTGGTGCAAAGACAATGAATTCTGTTATGCTGAAAGGAAATTAAAAAAAAATTAATTTATTTTTTAATTAAATAATTAATTTTTTAAAAATTTCTTTTCAGTGTTTTAGAATTCATTGTTTATGCACCATACCCAGTGCTCCATGCAATACATGCCGTCCATAGTACCCACCAGCAGGCTTACCCAACCTTCCATGAAGCCCTCAATTACTTCCTCAGAGTCCACAGTCTCTCATGGTTCATCACCCCCTCCAATTTTCCCCAACTTCCTTCTCCTCTTCATCTTCCCATGGCCTCCATGTTATTCCTTATGCTCCACAAATAAGTGAAACCGTATGATAATTGACTCTCTCTGCTTGACTTATTTCACTCAGCATAATCTCTTCCAGTCCCATCCATTTTGCTACAAATGTTGGGTATTCATCCTTTCTGATGGAGGCATAGTACTCCATAGTACATATGGACCACATCTTCTTTATCCATTCGTCTGTTGAAGGGCATCTTCATTCTTTCCAGGTTTGGCGACTGTGGTCATTGCTGATAGGAACACTGGGGTACAGATGACTCTTCTTTTCACTACATCCGTATCTTTGGGTAAATACCCAGTAGTGCAATTGCAGTATCATAGGGAAGCTCTATTTTTAATTTCTTAAGCAATCTCCACACTGTCCTCCAAAGTGGGTGCACCAACTTGCATCCCCACCAACAGTGTAAGAGGTTTCCCCTTTCTCCACATCCTCTCCAAAACATGTTGTTTACTGTCTTGTTAATTTTGGCCATTCTAACTGGTAAAAGGTGGTATCTCGATGGGGCTTTGATTTGAATCTCCCTGATGGCTAATGATGATCAATATCTGTTCATGTGTCTGTTAGCCATTTGTATGTCTTCATTGGAGAAGTGTCTGTTCATGTCTTTTGCCCATTGTTTGACATGGTTATCTGTTTTGTGTGTGTTGAGTTTGAGGAGTTCTTTGTAGATCTTGGATATTAGCCATTTGTCTGTATTGTCATTGTCAATTTCTTCTCCCTTTCTATGGGTTGCCTCTTTGTTTTGTTGACTGTTTCCTTTGTTGTGCAGAAGATTTTGATCTTGATGAAGTCCCAAAAGTTCATTTTTGCTTTTGTTTCCTTTGCCTTTGGAGACATATCTTGAAAGAAGTTGCTGTGGCTGATGTCAAAGAGGTTACTGCCTATGTTGTCCTCTAGGATTCTGATGGATTCCTGTCTCACGTTGAGGTCTTTTATCAATTTTCAGTTTATGTTTGTGTATGGTGTAAGAGAATGGTTGAGTTTCATTCTTCTGTACATAGCTGTCCAATTTTCCCATCCCCACTTATTGAAGAGACTGTCTTTCTTCAAGTGTATATTTTTTCCTGCTTTGTCGAAGATTATTTGACCATAGAGTTGTGGGTCCATATCTGGGTTCTCTACTCTGTCCCACTGGTCTATGTGTCTATTTTGTGCCTGTACCATGTTGTCTTAAGTGATCGCAGCTTTGTGGTAAAGCTTGAAATGAGGCAAAGTAATGCTCTCAGTTTTGTTTTTCTTTTTCAACATTTCCTTAGCAATTTGGGGTCTCTTCTGATTCCATACAAGTTTTAGGATTGTTTGTTCCAGGTCTTGAAAAATGCCTGTGGAATTTTGATCAGAATGGCATTGAAAGCAGAGATTTCTCTAGGCAGTATAGACATTTTAACAATGTTTATTCTTCTGATCATGAGCATGGAATGGTCTTCCATCTTTTTGTGTCTTTTTCAATTTCTTTCATGAGTGTTCTGTAGTTCCTCAAGTACAAATCCTTTACCTCTTAGCTTAGGTTTATTCTCAGGTTTCTTATGGTCCTTGGTGCTACAGTAAATGGAATCGATTCTCTAATTTCCCTTTCTGTATTTTCATTGTTAGTGTATAAGAAACCAACTGATTTCTCTATATTGACTTTGTATCCTGCCACAGTACTGAATAGCTACATGAGTTCTAGTAATTTGGGGGTGGAGTCTTTTGGGTTTTCCATATAAAGTATCATGTCATCTTTGAAGAGAGAGAGTTTGACTTCTTCATTTCCAATTTGAATACATTTTGTTTTTCTTTGTTGTCTGATTGCTATTTCTAGGACTTTTAACAATATGTTGAACAAGATTGGTGAGAGTGGGAATCCTTGTCATGTTCCTGATCTCAAAGGGAAGGCTATCAGCTTTTCCCCACTGAGGATGATATTCGCTGTGGGTTTTTCATTGATAGATTTTATGAACCTAAGTAATGTACACTGTATCACTATGCTTTGAAGCATATAACTGTGTGGTTTTTCTTTTTCTTTCCTTTTTTCTTATTTTTGCTTTTCCATTTTTTAAAATATTTATGTAGATTTAAGATTCAAGGTAATCTCTTTCCCCAGTCAATACTACCCCCCTATATAAACAAGTTTTAATTCCCCTTTATCTCAGGAAAGTTGAGTCCTTTGACAAAGATATTATGATACACCCAGGAAGAATTAAAATAACTTTCCTCACCTACACTGAAAATTTATAACCGACCTCCCATCTTTCTCTTCTGTCAGTGTTTCTGTGTATTTGTGTTTTTTTTTTGTTATTGTTTTTAATACTGATTCCTGCCACCGAATCTACTTTAGATTATGTGGGTAATTACTTTTCCTTGATTTACAGTTAAAACCATGTAGGAAATGCAGCCTTTGTAAGTAACTCTTTACATTTTTTATTTGCTTTCATAATTTCTTTATAATCCTCTTGTTATAGTGTAGTGATTAAGAGCAAGTGTGACAAGATAAGAATGTCTCCTCTTACCACTTTTATTCAACATTGTGCTAAAAGTCCTAGCCTCAGCAATCAGACAACAAAAAGATATAAAAGCCATCCAAGTTGGCAAGGAAGAAGTCCAACTTTCATTATTTGTAGATGACATGATACTGTAAACCCAAAAGACTCAACCAAACAATTGCTAAAACTGACATATGAATTCGGTAAAGTTGTAGGATACAAAATCAATGTACAGCAATCTGTTGCATTCCTTTTTTTTTTCTTTTGGGTTTAAACAAGAGAGATCTATTTTCACAGTTCTGGGAGGCTGCAAGTCCAAGATCAAGGCACCAACAGTGTTGGTTTCTTCTTTTTTTAAAAAATTAATTAATTAATTTATTTTTATTTATTTTCAGTGTAACAGTATTCATTGTCTTTGTGTATTTGTTTTTGTTCTGGTAGTGTATAAATCTTATAGTTGGGGTTCATTTCAGCTGGGTTCTTTTTTTTTCTTGTCCTTTACTTTTGTTGGTTTTTGTTTGTCCGTTTTTGTTTGTAGACCTTATAAATCTTACTTTTGGGGCCCATTCGGGCTGGCTCTTCTCCTTTTTTTTTCTGTCTCTCTCTTTCTCTTTTTTTCTTTTTTCTTTCTTTTTGGTGGGGACTCCTGATGGCTCAGAAGAGTTCCAGGCTACACCTTGCCTGGATGACGGTTGATATGTTCAGCTACACATCCCCTCAGCTATCTCTCACCAAAATGACTAGGAGGAGGAATGCCCAGCAGAAGAAAAATTCAGAGACTATACCCTCTCCATCAGAGCTATCGGATATGGACATAAATAGTATGTCGGAAAGGGAATTCAGGCTAACAATTATCCAGACAATGGCTATGTTGGAGAAAACCATCAATGACAACATGGAATTGATTAGGGCAGAAGTGAGAGCCACCAGAGATGTTAACAATGCTATCAATGAGTTCCAATCTAATCTAAATTCTCTAGTAACTAGGGTAAATGAGGCAGAAGATAGAATTAGTGATTTAGAGGACAAACTGATGGAGAAAAAGGAGGAGAAAAGGAGAAAAAGGAGGAGGCCTGGAACAAATAACTTAGAAGCCATGAAAACAGAATTAGGGAAATAAATGACACCATGAAACATACCAATGTCAGAATTATTGGAATCCCTGAGTCGGAGGAGAAAAAAAGACTAGTGTATAGTGTTGAACAAATTCTCCATGAAAATTTTCCCAATCTAGGTAGTGGAACCAGCGTTCATG
This sequence comes from Mellivora capensis, assembly GCA_004024625.1. Lineage (NCBI taxonomy): Eukaryota > Metazoa > Chordata > Mammalia > Carnivora > Mustelidae > Mellivora > Mellivora capensis. The sequence goes on from PISX010037864.1 coordinate 7,627, forward strand.
TCCTAGAGGCAGAAAGGTCTCCCTGCAAGATCACAGAATCTAGAAAGACCTTGAGACACCTGATTGTGAAACTGATGAATCATAATTCTAGACAGGAGCTCTTGAAAGCAGCTGTAAATAAGATTCCTTATGTACAGAGGAAAGCCCATCAGAATAACGTCAGACCTGGCAAGATGTATTCAGAAAGGGCTGGCAAGATGTATCCAGGGAAGTAAATGAAAAGAATGTGCAGCCAAGGATACTTTATCCAGCAAGACAGACATTCAAAATGGATGGAGAGATAAAGAGCTTTCAAGACTGGCAAGGTTTAAAAGAGAACGTTACCACGAAGCCAGCACTACAAGAAATATTAAGGGGGGTTCTATAAAAGAAGAAATTACACTCTATAGAACAAGAGTATTATAGAACAGAAATTTATGGAGACAAACTATAGAAACAAGGACTTCACAGGAAACACGATGTCAATAAAAACACATCTTTCATTAATCACTCTCAATGTGAACAGCCTAAATGCTCCCATAAAACAGCACAATGTTGCAGATTGGATAAAATGACAGGACTCATCCATATGCTATCTACAAGAGACGCATTTGGAGCCTAAGGATACATCCAGACTGCAAGTGAAGGGATGTAGAAGCATCTTTCAAAAGAAGGCTGAGGTAGTGATTCTTATATCAGATAAATTAGATTTTAAACTAAAGACTGTAGTCAGAGACACAGAAAGATATTACATCATTCTTAAAGAGTCTATGTACCAAGAAGATCTAACAATTGTAAATATTTATGCCCCCAATATGGGAGCAGCCAATTACATAAGACAACTGTTAATCAAGATAAAGAGTCATATTGATATGAATATATTAATAGTAGGGGACCTTAACATGCTACTTTCACTAATAGACAGATCATCCAAACAGGAAATCAATAAAGAAAAAAAAGCATTGAATGACATATTGGACCAGATGGACCTCATATATATATCCACCCTAAAACAATAGAATACTCATTCTTCTCGAGCACACATGTAACTTTCTCCAGAATAGACCACATACTGGGTCAAAAATCAGGACTCAACTGATACCAAAATATTGAGATTATTCCCTGCATATTCTCAGACCACAATGCTTTGAAACTGGAACTCAACCACAAGGAAAAGTTTGGAAGGAATTCAAACACCTGGAAGCAAATGACCACCTTACTTAAGAATTCTTGGATCAACCAGGAGATCAAAGAAGAACTTAAACAATTCATGGAAACAAATGAGAATGAAGTGACTTTGCTCCAAAACCTATGGGATACAGCAAAGGCGGTCCTAAGGAGGAAATACATAGCCGTTCAAGTCTCCTTCAAAAAAACTGAAAAATCCGGAATACATCAGCTGTCTCTACACCTTAAACAACTGGAGAATCAACAACAAATTAAGCCAACCTCACACACAAGAAGGGAACTAATCAAGATGAGAGCAGAGATCAATGAGATAGAAACTAGAGATACAATAGAACACATCAATGAAACTAGAGCTGGTTTTTTGAATGAATCAGTAAGATCAATAAACCATTGGACAAACTAATCCAAAAGAAAAGAAAGAAGAACCAAATTAAATAAAATTATGAATGAAAAGGGAGAGATCAGGAATAACACCAAGGAAATAGAAAAAAATCATCAGAAATTATTATCAACAGTTATAAGCCAATAAGTTAAACAACCTAGAGGAAATGGATGCATTCCTGGAAACCTATAAACTTCCAAAATTGAATCATGAAGAAACTGACAACATGAATAGACTAATATCTAGTAATGATATTGAAGCACTGGTTAAAAACCTCCCAAAAACAAGAGCCCATGACCTGACGGATTCCCTGGGGAACTGTACCAAACTTTGAAAGAAGAAATAATACGTATTCTCCTGAAGCTGTTTCTAAAAGTTGAAGCAGAAGGTAAACTTCCAGACTCTTTTTATGAAGCTAGCATTACCCTGATCCCCAATCCAAGCAAAGACCCCACCAAAAAGGAGAATTTCAGACCAATATCCCTGAGGAATATGGATGATATGATTCTCAACAAGATCCTAGCTAATAAGATCCAACAGTACATTAAAAAGATTATCCACCATGACCAGGTGGGCTTTACTCATGGGTTGTAGGGGTGGTTCAACATTCGCAAGTCAATCAATGTGATAGAAGAAATCAGTAAAAGAAGACAAAATAACCACATGGTCCTCTCAATTGATGCAGAAAAATCATTTGACAAGATACAGCATCTTTTCTTCATTAGAACGCTTCAGACTCGTCTTTCTGATGCCAGTCTCAAAGGTTGGGGTGCCTGATGTGAGGCACAAACCTCTCATTTCTTGGAGAGAAGATTCATAACTGTTAACTCTCTCCTTATCAAGTGTCTATGTTCTGGGTTGGGGTTTTAGGCAAGACCTTATCTTTATTTCTCCCACTTATCTCAATGTGATCTTTTTATCCCTAGTTGTGGAAGGAGCTATTCAGCTAGTTTTCAGTTCTTTTTCAGTGGGAATTATTCCATATGTAGCTATAAATTTGGTATGTCCTTGTGGGGAGGTGAGTTCAGGTTCTTCTTTGGCATCCATGTTGGACACCCCCCTCAACAGTTATTTGTAAAGTTCAAGAAGAGAGTGTCCAAAGAGCACTACTTTTTCTTAGATGCCTCCTGAAAACTGACTTTTATGAAAGAGACAGCCATACAGACTTAATTGTGGTTGATTTAAGCAAACCTCTATGTAAAATCCTCTGAGTCTGTGTTTTATCAAAGGTAAACTGGGTTATAACAAGAAGTTAGCACACAGTAAATGAAACAACACACGGGACAACAGTTATATATCTGACACATAGTAAGCACTCACATTTCAATATTTGATATTAGAACCAATCTGAAAAAGAGTTATAGAATAGAAAAGCAATGAGGGTTTTTAAAATCTATAGCTAATGTCTGACTGATAGTTTGTAATAAAAAGATGGATTTATTTCTCCCTTACATGATCTTTATTCTCAACTACAAAAACACAGTACTCCTATACTGAAAGATGATTA
>PISX010037865.1:0-10697 GCA_004024625.1 Mellivora capensis
ATAAGGTTCAAGGGAGGGAGGGATGAGGTGGCTACCCTCCCCTCTTCCCTCTGTGTTTTGCTCTCCTCTCCCCCCACTCTGACCTCCTTAGCGGCGGGATAACCCCTGATGTGTCAAAGAAAGCCACTCTAGGAGTTTAGTTTCTAAACATGTTTAAAGGTTTTCTTATGTGCCTTCTTATTTAATTTAGACTTAGGCCCGTCATTCTTATATGTTCCCTCTTCACCCAGAGAGGACAGATTGGAACCTAGAGGAACAAAGGGAGTAAAAGCGCGTGCCTGCTCTGTGGCCTGGCTCTGGCCATTTTCACTGCCTCCTGCTATGAACTCTTAGGCTGCAGAAGGCCACCTCTTAGAGAACATTTCTCTCTCACACGTATTTGACAAATCCAGACACAATGGGTCCACACGGTAAGTGGAGTCACTTGAGCCTCTGGCAAGCCATATATGTCAATACTGGCAAGTCCTATAAAACTTCTCCTAACAATCGAGTCTTCGTCTCAAACAAGCCTACTTAGGAAAGCCATACTGAGAAGCAACCCAAGGTGGGCGACTGCCCGAGACTTCCCTGCCCTGTAAGCTTTTGGGCACCCTGAAGTCCAGTGCCTAAAGATCTCCTTTGTTCCTTCCTCCCTTCTGCTCTAGTCATATGCTCAGCCACCTGCAACTCCCCGAGGTCCCCTTTCTCTGAGCCAGACCTCTGTGTAAGTGACTACAGAAACTACCACTCTCCGTGCAGTCATCAGCCAAAATCAAAGTATCTTATGTCTGCTTGAGCAGGTTGAATAATAGCCCCTAAAATATGGCCCCCCAGGTCCATACCCTTGTCCTTAAAATCGATGATTATTAGTACATTTGAAAAAAGGCCTTTGTAGATATAATTAAGTTAAAGATTTTGAGATGGCGTTTTCATCCCGTATTATCCACGTGATCCCTGAACAAAATAAATAGCAAGTATCCTTACACAAGAAGGACAGGAGGAGATGTGAGGCAGAAAAAAGGGAAGACGCGGGCACATAGAGGAGAAGGTGATGTGTAGACAAAGTCAGAGACTGAGTGATGTGGTCACGAGCCAAGGAAGCTAGCAACCGTTCGAAGCTGAAAGAGGCACAGAATGGACTCTCCCCTAGAACATCTACACAGCTCTATTGACACCTTGATTTCAGACTTTTGGCCTCCAGAACCGTGAGAGAGGAACCTTCTGTTGTTTAAGCCACCAAGTTTGTGGCCATCTTCATGGCAGCCACAGGGAACTAATACAGCTGGCATTAAACCTTTCCCAGGTCTTAGTGGTTTACTGCACAAAACTGACCTAACCTAAATGTGTTCAAACTGCTTCAAAGGTCACAATGTCCTACCACCTAAGAAAGACCACAGCACAAAACCATCTTCTCTGGCAGTACCAAGACACTTCCCACATAGACGTTCTACCTTCCAGACTTTGGCTCCTTTTTATTTCTCAGTGTTCCCATGCAATGCACTAAATGTTAACATCTTTCAAAGATCCTAATAAAGTACAAAAACCTTATTACATCTACAGCTGGAGTAGGTTAGGAAGTAAAAAAAGGAAAGAGACTGACACATTTTTTACTTTTATTGATAACCCCCCAGGTTTGAGAAGCCCAGTTTGAATGAAAGCTAAATGGCCCTATAACTGAACTCCAGAATTGGGCAGATTACCAACTAGTAATACTCGGGATGTGAGAAACAGAAGACACCCACTCGCACTCTCAAGAAAGAGAACAGAATCAGTCAAGGCAAGCATGACCAGTTAATTCTTCCTAAACTTTCTATATACACCATTTGCCCACTTAGGGGCAGAGTAAATAAAGAACCAGAGCTGAAATGATCTAAGGAGCTCTCTTGATATGACTAAATGATCAGGAGCGGGGAAGGAACATTTGGTACTCCCAACTCCCACCCCAGCATTAAAAAAAAAAAAAAAAAAAAAAAAAAAAAAAAAAAAAAAAAAAAAAAAAGAAAAAAGAAAAGAAAAGAAAAAGAACAAAGAAACCACACACACATTTACAATGTAAAACATATCAAACTACTTTAACCCTGATTTACTCTGCGGACACTAAATATCTAATCAGGAGCCTTGTGCAAAACATCCCAACTAGCTGCTAATAAAATTCCTTGGAAACAGATCCCTCTACGTGACTCAGAGGGAGAATGTAGATCTGTATGCTTCAGGACTTTCTTACCAAAAATACCTATCATTTGTATCCTATTCTAGCAAATAGGGCTCATGGCCTAGCTCCACCCTCATCTGCTCTTCCTGGATTAGTCATAAAGACATACGTAGAAATAAACAAAAGGTATAAGGTAGGAATGTATAAAATAGTGGAGAAAAACACTGTAAGTGGAGTCAAGTACCACCACCATTTACCAGAGGTGAACTTTCAAGCAGCAACATTCCCATTTCTTTTCTGTTTTATCTGTAAAGTGGTAATAAGCAGTATATACGTAATTACTTTTCATTTACTGAAATCTGAGTTTTATGGCTAGCCACCATACACCAAGTAACATGCTAAGGCAACATGGACAGATGAAAAAAGTCAGTCCCTGGTCTCAAGGAACGTTGCCTAGGAGAAGACAGAGATATGTAAAAAAAACACAATTAAAATACAGTGTAGCCCACGCGACTGTAGCCAACGCAACAACCAGGAAGGCAAAAGTGCAACGGTAGCAAAAAGGAGAGTGTGATCACAACACTAAAAGGACTTCACAATAAAAATAATATGCAAATTGAGTTTTGAAAAATGCAGTGGCTTTTTCTACGTGCACAACAGGGAGAGAGGACTACTTGGTGGAAGGAAAAGCATAATCCAAAATAGTAAACTATTCACATAATCCAGGAAAGTGAAGTGGGGGGTAGCAGGAATAATGATTACATAAATTGGGCATCATGAATCTCTGCAAACAGAAAGCCACTGAATAATGACTCAACTGACAGACCACACTCGCATTTTTGCAAGACTACCTTAATAGAAACTTTGTTGACCCATTTAAGGGGGGAAGAAAACAGAATTAGTAACTCCTGCCTGAAATATTAAGGACCTGATATTAAAACCAGGAAACAAAGGAGAAGATATTCAGAGGCAGAACCCAGTGTGTTTGACGATGAATTCAAATTTGGCGATGAGAAGTCAATAGGAAAGTACAAACAACGGTAACCTTAACATCTTCTGCTTAAAATGTTATCCATACAACATCGTACAAAGAGATTCTTAAAAGTTACAAAGACAGGAATGCTATCTCAGTGGTCAAGTCTATTGGAATTAATTGGTGATGGCTCTTGAGTTCTCTCAGCCTTCTATTTCCATGGTCTTTTCTCAAGGATTAAACTATCCGAGGATCTGGATTTCAGTTATTTTTCACAATTTCTTGGTTCTGATACCTTAGTGTTAACAGTTGTTCAGTTATTAAGAAATGGTTCAATGTCTTTGTCTCTATCATCCTTCCATGCCTTCTTTCCTTGAAGTTTTTTGCTTTAGTTTCAATCACATTTAATCTTTATCTTACTATGGTAAAATATTTATTGTTTTATTTATTTATTATGGTAAAATATTTATTGTAAAAATTTATTTTTAATTTTTTTTCTGGCAAGAGGTCTTCTCAAGAGAGTGTACCCTTTGAAATCCCATGAGCAATGAATAGGATTCCCTGTTGTCTCACATCCTTACCAGCAAGTGGTATTGTCAGTTTTTGGTATTTGAGCCATCTTATTAAATGGGTGGGGTGTCCCACCGGTGTTTTGTTTTTCTCTAATGCACTATGCATATCATTTTCCAATAATTCCCCAATGTTGAGCAATTTTTTTAAAGATTTTATTTATTTGACAGAGAGAGATCACAAGTAGGCAGAGAGAGAGAGAGAGAGAGAGAGAGAGAGAGAAGCAGGCTCCCTGCTGAGCAGAGAGCCCGATGCGGGACTCGATCCCAGGACCCCGAGATCATGACCTGAGCCGAAGACAGCGGCTTAACCCACCGAGCCACCCAGGCGCCCCTGTTGAGCAATTTATATACGCTTATTTGTCATTTTTATATACTATCCACTAAGATGTCTACTCATATTGCCTTTTCATTTTAATTGATCTGGGGAGTTTATTTTCTTATTATTTCTTTATTTATTTCTTATTCTCTCTTATTATGAAGTTGTTGTTGTTGTTGTTGTTGTTATTTTACCACTTCTTTGAATATTCTGCGTGCATATCTTTCTTTAGATATGTGTTTTGAAAACATATTCTCCTAGCCAGGTGCTTGTCTTTCCATTCTTTGAACATTGTCTTTCACAGAATGGACATTTTAAAATTTAATAAAGTCCACATTATCATTTTTTTTTCTTTCATGGATCATGCTCTTTGTGTTGTATATAAAAACTGTGCTGCAATCACACATTTAGTCTTTTATGGTGGCAAAATACACGTAACATAAAATTTTAAATATACACTTCAGTGGCATTAAATGCATTCACGACGTTGTAGAACCATCACCACCATCCATCTCCAGAACTTTTTTTTATCATCCCAAAGTGAAACTCTATACCCATAAAAACAACATCCCAATCCCCACTCAGTGCAACTCCTAGAAACCACTATTCGACTTCCTGCTTCTATGAATTTGCCTATTCTAAACACCTCAGCTAGGTAGAATCATATAATATTTGCCCTTTTGTAACTGACTGACTTCACGTAGCATAATGTTTTCAAGGTCCATCCATGTTTTAGCGTATATCAGAATGTCATGACTTTTTAAGGCTGAATCTCATTCCATTATATGTATATATCATACCTAGTAGGTACAATACATGTATGTATTATAGGAAAATGTAAAAATACATATTTGGTATGGGAAATCTGAGATAACTTTTCTACTTTGAGGACATTTGTCTAATAACAATTATATTTTATCAGGAGCTCAATACCACTCTGAGAAGATGGGGTTAACCCCCACACTGACTCACTGAATGTCTTTCTTACATGAACCAAAGAAGGCTGAACCAACTCTCTAAAAAAAGTCTTATCTGGCATAAATTTCAGATAGCAAACAGAAAACCTCAAGAGGTTCAGTATTTCTGTTCAGAGAAGCAACGAGAACTTTAGATGATTCCCTGGCACTGACAGGACTTGCTTGACATGAACATAGAATTGTAAATCTCACAAGATCAGGTGACCTTGTAAGAATTTCAAAACTTCCTGCCATTAACTGGAATTCCCTTAAGAACAGCCTCCCTTAAACATACTGCTAATATGCTTCAGAAGCCCATGCTTTGGCTACATGAGCTTCAGGAAAAAAAAAAAAAAAAAAAAAAAAAAAAAGGAGACTTGGACTTGTGGTTTGGTTCTACCTACTTTGGAGCCTCTGGTTAAATCACCCGCTTCTGCTGTACTCTGTCATCTTATCTATAAAACTGAGGCAGCTCTAAAAACGTGTTGCACAGCTTCACGTGTAGTAGCCTTCATGTGTTTAGAATACTGGTAGCATCTAAAATATTACTGAAAGAGTGCACACGCCATTTTGAATCATCCAGTACAACTCTTTCAAAATAAAGAAAAGAAAAAGGGCCCCAAATAACTAAGAGTTTCCCAAAGGGACACAATTATTTTACGGTCCGTCGGGGACAAGAACCCTGTTATTGGCCATCCCACTCCATTATTCTTTTATTGGGTTCTGAATAATACAGAGAAAGAAAAGCTCCATTCTAGGTAGCTGTTGCAGGACTTGGCAAAGTTGGAACTGGAGCACTGCGCATTAAGAAGTACCTGGAAAATTCTTAAAACTAAATGAGATATATGCCAGGCACACAGAAAACAGTGGTACCTGAAGATGTTTCTATAGGAAGAGCAGAACTCGTAACTGAAGGTATGTACGGGCTATAGTTCCAAACAGGGTAAGTGAATTCCCATTTCCTGGCGCCTTGGAGGTTCCACCCCAATATATAATATTGAACTAAAATAAGCATTTGAACTAGGTTATATTTAATTCTGAATGCTCATGTAAGCTAACAAAATACCTCAGGCGTCACTTATGTCGTCATTTTTTTATGTTTGATTTTTAATTTCTAAGTTTTCCAGGCACAAAACAGAGGTTGGAGAAAGCTATATGGGAGGCGGCAGAAATAAAATAAGCTCATTTCATTTACTGTGAAAATTGAGGTCCGATTTAATTCTTCATAGCTGCAAGTGTCCAAACCAACTATTTTCATTTTCTAGGCAAGGCTCCTCAAAAAATCATGCTGAAGGACTTCTAGTTACCCTAAAGTTACCTTATCTGTTTCAATACATATCACTAGGTATTATGGGAACTCTTCTGAGTAGCAGAGAAAGACATCCTGGCTAAACACTGGCCTGCCTATAATGCAGATATGATGGTCTCAAACCATCCTAAAGGTGTTAGAGCCCACTTTTTCCACTACTCATATCAACAGAGGACAAAACAATATGCTTTTGCTTGTATAAGCGAACTCACTTCTTCATTAAAATGGATGGCCCATAAATGAGTCTGCAGTGTGGGCATCATTGGATGCTGAATGTTTTGTAGGTCTTATTACTGACACGGGTTTCTAGGGAGGATAGACTCAAAAACTTTTGAGTCTAGGTTGACATTTACAACTAAAGTATTATGTAACCTTGAGCAAAGTAAGCGCATCATAAAAGAAAGATATTAATACTTGCCATCCCTACTTTGTGGGGCTCTTATAAAGTATTAAAGTAACAGAGGTATATATATGAATGCATATATTTTCATTGATATTTGTACACACTTGGAAAATAACTCTACTGAACGCACTATGAAAATCTTGATGATGTGTGTCCCCAAACAAGTTCCCAGTGCTTCCACTAAAACTACTTAAATTAACAAAAACCTAAGTTTTAGGGTAGTGGTCAGAGAACTACAAATACTGCATCTCGCAGTACCTTGTCCCAACAATTCACCTTCCTCTTAGCACCAGTCCTCAATTCAGAAACCCTGGAGATCTGTTCATTAATTTATGTACACAATTATTCATTTAGTCAAGAAAATTTATTTATCCTTTACCAGATTTCAGGCACTATTCTTCAGTACGTGCAGGGGATACAGTAGTGAACAACATGTATTCACACCCTCTCTCTAGCGGGGGAGGGGGGTTAAAAATAAAGAAACAAATATATATACATAAATAAGAATTAAATAAATGGATAAAATAACTAGCATGTCAGGTAAGTGCTAAAGGGAACTAGAAAGCAAAGAAGGGTTCGATGAACATTGTTAGTTGATGGGAAGAGGTTGCACTCTGAAATTAAGTGATCAATGAACACTATGGGAAAGATAAAAACAATTTTAAGCTTTTTTTTTTTTTTAATGAGCTTATTTATTTGAGGGAGAGTGCATCCAAGAGTGGGGGTGGGGGTGGGGAGGGACACGAAGACCACTGAGCAGGAGCCTGACTTGGGGGCGGATCTCACTAAGATCATGACCTGAGCTACAATCAAGAGTCAGATGCCTAACCAATGGAGCCATTCAGTTCCTCCTGAGGAAGATGAAATTTAAGAAAGAATATAAGGTGAATGTGGGAGACAGCAATGTACATATTTGGGGACTGAATGTTACAAAGAGAGGCAACAGTCAGGGGCAAAGCAGAGGCAAAAGTGTACCTGCAATAGTCAAGCAACAGAAAGAATGTCAGCATGTGGAGGACAGAATGAGCAAAGTGGAGAGGAGAAGGAAGAACTCAGGAAGGAAGTCGGAGGCCTAGATTGCTAGGGCTGTAGAGGCATTTTGAGGATTTTGTTTTTGCCTTGAGTGAGCAGCTACAGAGATTTAAGTGATATGATCTGAACTATGTTTTAACAGAAGCTCTCTGGATGCTGTACTAGAGGCTGAACGGGAGTAAAAACAAGATCAGGAAGACCAAATATTGGTTTAAAAGAAGTGAATTACTGGGGCATCTGGGTGGCTCAGTCGGTTAAGCATCTGCCTTTGACTCACGTCTTGATCCCAGAGTCCGGGGACGGAGAGAGCCCTCCCCGCACCAACCCCCCCCTCCCCAACCGACACCCCCACCCTCCCACGCCCCCCCACCCCCCCTCACTGCCCTGCTCAGCAGGGAGTCTGCTTCTCCCTCTCCCCTTGCTTGTGCTCTCTCCCACTCTCTCTCAAATAAATAAATAAAATCTTAAAAAACAACAACAACAAAAAAGATGTGAATTACTCAAAGATGTACCTTCTACTCAGTGAACATATAGAGCAGAGGTGAGCAAAGAGGTTGTCCACAGGTCGAATCAGGCTCTCAGCCTGTTTTTGAATGATCTAGGAGATAATAATGGTTCCTACATTTTAAATGGTTGAAGAAGGAGATGAGGCTACAGAAACTGCACATGGCCCACACAGCCTAAAATACTGAAAACTTAAAAAATGTTTTCCAGCACCTGATATAAAGCATCTAGCCGGTAGTAGGTCCTCGACAAAACTGCAAGGGGAATACGTGAGTAAATTATTTGCTAAAAATATTATAGTTATACAGGCATCAAGGAACATTTGTGTCTTTACCCCTAACCTTCAAAAACAATGTCACTTCCATTGAGCTATTGAAAAATGGTCTGTTTTCCAAAACAGTAACCTAGAAGGCATTTTCTCACATAAGCAATATCATCAACAACTTTTAGGCAATGAGAATAAGCAAAAAATAACATAATGTGAACAGCAAAAAATAAAATAATAAAAAACATTTGTATAGAACTTGAAACTTTACAAACCATTTTTATGTTCATTATCTTATTTAATCCTCAAATCAACTCCATGAGATAGGTATTATTTTCCCATTAGAAATTACTACATCCTGCGACGCCTGGGTGGCTCAGTCGGTTAAGCATCTGCCTTCAGCTCAGGTCATGATCCCAGGGTCCTGGGACCAAGTCCCATATTGGGCCCCTTACTCACCGGGGAGCCTGCTTCTCCCTCTCCCTATCCTGCCTATGTATTCGCGTGCTCACGCGCTCTTTCTCTCACTCTCTCTGTCAAATAAGTAAATAAAATCTTGGGGGGGGGGGGAGGAAATTACTACATCCTAAATCCTTACTGATTTCTCAAGAAAAGTTGAAATCTTGAATGTTACATCTGTGAATGCTGAGGTTGGGTTTTTCTTTTTTTTTTTTCCTATGGAAGTGCTAAATCAACAGGTATTTTCAGTTCAAGATGGCAGACTAGAAAAACATACTTACTTTCTATTCCTTTTGAAACCATATTTAGGGGCGCCTGGGTGGCTCGGTGGGTTGGGGCCTCTGCCTTCGGCTGGGCTCATGATCCCATGGTCCTGGGATCGAGCCCCGCATGGGGCTCTCTGCTCAGTGGGGAGCCTGCTTCCTCCTCTCTCTCTCTCTGCCTGCCTCTCTGCCTACCTGTGGTCTCTGTCTGTCAAAGAAATACATAAAATCTTTAAAAAAAAAAAAGAAACCATATTTAATCAAAGGATAGAAACACCAAAATTAATACCAAAGCAAAGCGACTGTGGAAGTCACCAACCACAGAAAGATCCTGATACATTTCTAGAAGGCAAAAAGTGAAATGTAGGAATGATGGAGAGAATGATCAAGAAAAGACTGCCCTGAGAAGGGGCTGCACAAAACCAGTTTCCTTCTGCTGAGCCTCGGTTAGAGTAAAGAGAGAGAGAAGAGGGGCTGAAAACAAGGAGACAAAAGCCCAGAATAAAAGTTCATTTAATGAGCTCCAAGGATCACTCAGTCTGCCCTCCATATTACTCTGTATGAATTACAATAGATAGCTGGTGAGCAAAATAAGGGAAAGGGAATGAGTGGTCAACCACAGCTTATTAGCTATAGTTCATTGTCATTACTACAAATTCCATCCAAGGCTGCCCACCCATGGCTTCATTTGCCATAACAAAAGATTACGGCTTTATAAATTGTCAAACGAGGAGTAATCTTTCTGGCAACTTTATGGATAGCTGTTATTACTAAAATATTTTCATCAATGACTAAATTAATCATTTAAAAAAATTTTACCTTGACAAATTCTATCTCAACATGTATGCTTCTGCCATGCCAGAATATTATCTAAGAATATTATCTAAGACTTTCCATCTAAATTATTTCATCTTACGAGAACAAGTAAGAGAATGGTCTATATTTCCAAAAAAGCACCTTGTCCCTATTCCCATTTGACAAGAAAAATGAAGAGGTAGATTTTCCTGGGATATCCTTTTCCAAATTTTCTTTTATTGTCCTGAAGTCCTAACACTCATCACGTTTAATTCTTCCTCCTTTGGGAAAAAAGAGATAGAAATAATATGGCTTAATTTATTGTTTCCGACTATGTCAGATGTGACCACCTTTTTCAGAGTTCCTCTAAGAAATCTTTGCCCAAAATTTGTATAAACTTGCTATTTCTGTCCAACATAAAAAAAAAAATCAAGAAATTGTTCCTTGTTGAACTCTTCTCAAATGATATCAAGGAATTATGGCTAAATGTCATAGCTCTAAATCATTTCTCCTCCCAGAGAGTTTAGAAAGGGCTTATAATATTGGTCCTTTTTTTCAAGCAGAAGGTGGGTCTGAGTGAGACCTTCTGTGTCCTACCAACCTCAAAGTTTATTAAGGACAGAAGTCCAAACTGGCTCCACCAACAGAGCTCTAAAACTAATTTTGTAACACATGAATCATGTCCACAGCTATTTTAAATAAAAAAAAATAAAAATATA
>PISX010037866.1:0-10674 GCA_004024625.1 Mellivora capensis
TGCAAACATTGCCTCTGCTAAATCTACTATCCTTGGACGTATGGAATGCTTGACCCATTGCCATGGTGTCCCACACCGTGTTGCCCCTGGTCAAGGAATGTGTTTCATAGCAGATGAAGGGCAGCAATGAGCCCATGATGGTAGAATTCATGGTCCTACCATGCTTTCCACCATCCGAAGCAACTGGCTTGCTAGAACAACCAAATGGCCTTTTGAAGACTCAGTTACAGAGCTGGCTGGGTGGCAATCACTTGCAGGCAAAATTTGTCCTGGGGCAGCGTTCTTCAGGAGGCTGGGTATGCTCTGAATCAATGTGTCCGTATGTGATGCTCTTTCTCCCATAGTCAGGATTCATGGGTCCAGGAAGCTAGGGCTAGAAATGTTGGGACACCTGTATTACCCTAGTGACGTCACTAGGAAATCTTTGCTCCTTGTTTCTGTGACCTCACGCCCTGCAGATCTAGAGACCCTCATTCAAAGGGAAGAATGCTACCATCAGGAGACATACTGTGGTTCCATTAAAGTGGAACTTAAGACAGCTACTCTGCCACCTTGGGCTCCTCATGCCTTTGAATAAACACATAAAGATGAGAAGTAAGGTGTTTAATGATCCTGACTATGCAGAAAAATGAGACTGTTAATCCACCGTGGAGGAAATGGAGGGCATGTCTGCAGTATGAGAGATTCCTTAGAACCACCGAGCCCTGGGACGAAAGTCAATGAAAAATGACAACTGCCCAGTCCAGGCAGGACTACTGGTAGTCCAGAAAACTCAGGAATGAAGGGTTGGGTCACTCCACCAGAAAAAGAATCATGACCAGCTGTGGTGCTTGTTCACAGCAAATGTAATGTAGAGTGAGCAGCCAAAGTAGCAGGTAGAAAACCAGCTGTGACCATGTGACCAGTTACAGAAATAAGGACTCTAATTCTTTTTTTCATAAGATTTTGTTCATTTGTTTCTTTGTTCAGAGTGCAAGTGGGTGGGACAGAGGCAGAGGGAGAGAGAGAATCTCCAGCGGATTCCATGCTGAGCACAGAGCCCTATGTGGGGCTCAATCCCTTGGCCCTGACATCATGACCTGGGCCAAAACCAAGAGTTGGATGCTTGACCAACTCAGCCACCCGGGCATTCCAGGACTCTAATTCTTAGGAGTATGTCTTCCTTATTTTGTTATGAGTATTTTTGTGTTGGTCCATCTGTTTTCTCCCTTCTCTTGGTCTCTTATCAGAGAACCTATGACATGGAATTTGCACCATAGTATTGAGTTACAGGTTATCAGGGAGAAGAAGGAACATCTCCAAGGACTTTGTATCCTAGGGAATGTATTAGTGCATTCTAAGTTGTATGTAAGATAGTTGCGTCATGAGAGACAGAAGTATAACCTTGTTATTGGTTTTGTTTTGTTTTGTTTTGTTTTTTGAGATTAAGCATGACTTGAAGAGATGTGTACAGGTCCTAAATTGATAAGGTTTAATTGTGATGGTTAATTATATGTGACAAATTGTGTAGGCCAGAGGACCCAGATAGTTGATCAAATACATGTCTGGATGTAACTGCAAAGGTATTTTCTTATATGTGATTTTCACTTAAATTTTGAAAAAAGCAGATTATGCTCCATAATGGGGGTGGGCCTCATCTAATCAGTTGAAAGCCTTAAAAGAAAAGATTGAGGTCCCCCAAGTGTGAAGGAGTTCTGCTTCCAGGCAGGGTTCAGACTCAAATTGCCACATCAGCTTGGTCTGCCACCAATCTGCAGATTTCAAACATGCCAGCTTTCACAGTCAGCAAATTTCTTTAAAATAAATCTATTTCTGTGTCTGTCTCTGTCTCTATCTCTCTTTTTCTCTCTCAGTAAACACACACACACATTCTAGAACCCTACTACAGAAAGTACTGCACATTTGTAATTAAGAAAATGATGAATAAAGAATGGAAGGTGGGCATCATATTTACTCAGAAATTATTGGCATGTGCCTTGGTTATTAATTATAAAAATTCTAACAGAAGTCTTTAGTAAATTCTTAACAAGCACCTTCAAAGAAATTATAGAAAAGGACTAGGCTATACACCAAAACACAGAAAAAAAAATGAAAATCCAGTAACTGCATGAAGTAGTAGGCAAAGTGATTGTAAGAATAAAATTAATCGAATAAGAAACATACACAACTGTGACTAAGAAGGGACATATAACCAGACATCAACAAAACATGAGCATGGGATTTGCTTCTCCTGGAGGCAGTGGAGCCAGGATGCTGGGTTTCTCCAAACTCTGAGCAAGCCAGTCTGGGTTTGATCCTCTGGCAGAGAGCTACCCGCTGAAGAGCTCAGCCGTGGTTTTCTTTCCTTCGGGGGATTGCTGATAGACCATCTGTCACACACTCAGCATAAGCCTGAGCATAAAGAATAACAGCATCAACCACAATTGTGATTCTTAAGAATGACTCTCACCCCCAAGCTAGCGAAGTATCCTCTCACGGAGAAGAGCCTGGTTAGGAAGCTCGGAAGCCAGGTGACTCATGTTGGAATTCACACCGGGTCCAGGGTGTATGGCTCTGGGATCAGATGTTCCCAGGATGGATTGGGAGATCTGACTAGCTCCCTGATCAGTGTAAGAAGTGGGTCAGATTGAGCAGGGTGGAGATGCATTACAAAGAAATAAACATGGACACTCGTGGCTGGCTGATACTCAACCTGGCTGGCTCAGTGGGTTAAGGGCCTGACTCCTGATTTCAGCTCAGGTCAGGATCTCAGGGTTAGCTGGGGTAACCAGCACTTAGCAGGGAGTCGGCTGCATATTCTCTCTCTCTCTCTCTGCTCCTCCCCCCTGTTGTGCTTTCTATCACTCTCTCCCAAATAAATATATAAATCTTTTTTAAAAAGAATGATAAGAAAGGCTGCAGAGTTAAACAAAGTGAAAGGCCAGTGATTCATCATGACATCTCAGATTTCAAAATGATAATGAAGAAAGTGGAGAACAACCCATCCTCCAAAACATGCCAAACCCGGGGGTGGTAGGGGTGGTGGTGGGATCTGTCACCTTTAAAAAATGTTCCCTTGGAAAGTATTTCCAAGGACATCTCTTACCCACTCATTGGGTTTCTTCTGAATATTTATGGCACAGGTATGGAATGAATGCCTTTACATAGAGCATGAACATGATAACAGGCAGGAGCAATGAACATCAGAGTGCGTTGGTAAGGCAATGTCCGGTGCTTCAGGATATCTGGGCAATGGGGCTGGATATCAATTTGGCTGTGACCATGATGCTGTCTGTGGGGTGCTATCTACTTATGGACACGGTTCAGGGGCCAAGCCATGGACTATGGCTTATCTTTCCGGGTCTGTTTAGAGAGAGGGCGAGAGCTCATAATTGTTAAGTAAATTGTACATTTTTATTAAAGCAATAATCTTTGAAGAGTTTAAATACTGTTTTCCATTTCTGATGTTATGTACCACGTGAAGGGACAGTCAGCACTTAGCATCATGGGAAACCTCGGGTTGACCCATGGATTTATGCTGTTGAATAAAGCTGCAAGAATAAAGCTTCAGAGAAGCACACATTTGCTCAAAATAATTTTTTAAGTGAAACTGTATTAGGAACCAGTTTCAGTCCCTTTCTGGCTCACATTGGCCATTTTTAAAAGGGGTAGAGGCAATATAGCCACAGCACAGATTTATCCATTTCCACACCAGCCCTGGGAAAACTCACACTCTATGTTCTGTGTTCTTCAGAGAAGGATGAGCACCACTGTGATCCACAAAGCATGACCACACAGCATTCCCATACTTTCATGTGACCAACCGTGCAGGTGGAAACACACATGGCCAGCCAGTCGGGCAAGTGACTGTAGCTGGGGTCACTGGGGCCAGGGAGTTAGTCAAGTCTGCCCACGGAAGTGCATTTTGAAGGAAACTTGCTGTAATGGGATGTAAACATCGGCAGAAAGAGGAGCCCTGGCGACTTCCTACTCCTGCCCCCTACAAATACCAGTGATTATCTCACTGTCAAGGAAGAGCCATGCATCATTTGTTTTCTCGTAAATGGCAGAATCAGAATCTACAAACTGCCTTGGTGTAATAGAACAGGTCTTATCAGCTTGACATTCAGCATGATCCAGTGTCCTAGTAAAGCCTCCTTCAGATTCACTTGAACTTGCTTGGACTTCTGAGGATCCAAGAAGCTAATTAGTACCATTTCATAAAAATTTCCTAATGGGGGTCAGGGTTCAGATGGTTAAGTGTCTGCCTCTGTCTGATCTTCAGATTCTGGGACCCAGCCCTGTGTTGGGATCCCAGCTCAGTGGGAAGTCTGTTTCTCCCTCCCCTTCTGCCTGTTCCCGTTTGTACTCTCTACCTTTCTCATTCTGCCTCTCTCTCTCTCTCTCTCTCAATTGAATAAATAAAATCTTAAAAAAAAAAAAAATCTCCCAACATCATATCTAGGGAGGGACTGTCACTTCCTTGTCAATTAAAGACAACAATAACCCAAATTGTTGAAACTTTCATGCATATCCCGCTTTGATCCTGGGATAATTTGGTAGGTTGTCTTCATCATGTTGATGGTTTCCTTTTCTGTGCGTCATACTTTTCAGTGCTCTGAGAACATGCATGTAAGCCAATTTTTAAAATTCAGTAGCTCCTCTTGGAATATTCTGGAGTTGATGACCACCACTCACACCTCACCAGCCCATATGAGAGCACTTGTGATCCTGTTCCTTCCCCAGCATCATTTTTTACCTTAGCCAATCTGATGATTGAAACACATTATCATATCCTCCAATGTGTTCAGTTCGCTCTATCGATGAAGACTCAGGTAGGAGGCAAAGTGGTTGCAACTTAACTAATTTTAATCCTAGCAAGCTAAAAGGCTAGAGAGCATATGCAGCAGAAGTATCCTCTGTGTAGTGAAAGGGACCACAAAAATCCTTCAGGTCTCACTGAACTGGCTTTATTTACAAAAATATTTATATTGGAACCTAAACTACTTCTCTAGATACTAACATAAATATTAAGAAGGTTTGACCATAAGCCTGGGAGAAATGCAGAACCATTTGGAAGTTCTTGTCTATTTCAGGGAACGTTCTGTAATCTGGGGCTTGTGTCTCTCCGGCCCAGAGTTTGGGCAGGTCCTCAGCTGACCTGTAAAACATTTCTCAAGCCTTGGCATTCATCACAGAAAAGGCAGGGTGGTACACCCTGTGTTCTATCATTGGAGATTTTATAATGTATCAGATGAAGCACAAGGAAGAAGAAAACAGGAGTGGAATCCATCTCTGTGAGCATCAGTGTCATTATGAGGCATGTAATAGTGCACTTCAGATGTCTGCCCAGCATAAATACATGGAAAGGTTGTGCTTTTCTTACAAAAAGATACATATTACACATAAATATGTCGATCAGTGTTTATAACTAAACAAGCAAAATACTCCAGACATGAAAGCCCCATCTAAATTTCTTCAAAAGCTGCTATATATCTCAAATGTTTACTTCTCCCCATGTTTTATTTATGAAAAGCTCCTTTTTCTCCATCACTTGGCAAGCTCAGGGCTTGATAGCCTGAAAGTCCCTGGCCTAAACTCAAATACATTCTCACCACTTCTTCTTTGCTTTAATAAAATCCATCCACAAGTGTGAGGTCTGGTCTGATCTGTTTTCTTTCGAGTCACGGTCACTTTGCTCCATGAGCCCGTATGGTGGACCCGCCAGACCCAGGTCCTACTGCCTGGCACAGTCAGAATGCAGCCCAATAACAGCCACAGCCCAATACCTTCATTTACTGCTGAAAACCTCCAGCCAGGAGGAAGCAAGTGCCATCTGCTAAGAATCACAGGTTTGCATTTTGTTCTTTTAGGTTTGGGAACCATCAGAAAGTGATCTTAGTTGGACTCAGCTTGTCATAAACAGGGCAGTGGGGCGGTTTCAAAACTGAAAGTCACACTGGGATCTTTAAGGTCTTGGCAACAAAGACCCCTGAGGGGCACAAAGCATCTTACAATCGGTTTTCTTCCTCCCTTCCTGTTGGCCATTTTATTTTTGCTATGTCTAATTTTATTTCCAAAGGTGGTGTTTACATTATCATGTATCTTAGTGTTTAAAAGCTACAAACTGACATTTATAAGTTTTATAGAAGATGTAAGGAATAAGGAAAAGAAACCTGAACACATCCCAACCTTTCTAAGAAGTGCAGTATCATCCACATCTTTGCAGTCATCTGTACATCCCTCCCCCTGTCCATCAGTCCTGTTCGCTATTCTGTGTTTTCTTTATGTTTTTTCCAAAGCAAATGTATCGCTAAATCGTGTTTGTTTTTGTATAGTTTTGAAACTAGAACAAATGCAACCATCCTGCACAATTTTTCTGCAAGTCGCTTTTATCTCTTCCTCAGAAGCATGTCTACGTAATTTACACTTACAGTGTTTTGCTGTAGTTCATTGTAACTTGAGCCCAATACTGCAGAGCACATACCTTCCACTCGACGGGGCTGGGTTGGTGCCCGTTTTTTATTACTACAAAATGGCGGGTTTTCTCTACCTCTAGCAGCAGAGTCACTCTTTCAAAAGGCCTGCTCTCTTCAGCCTGGACCAGGTCATGGTGAAGCATTTTCCAAAGCGATGGCTCTACCTCACAGCCCCACCACAGTCAGAGCCCATGGGCACAGGCATGACATCATCACACAGGCAGCTTTCCATGATGTCAGCAAAACACTCCATACCCAAGACATTCTCAGAACTGAAGCTACTTTCTAGACACTGATGTGAATGTTGAGAAACTTGGGCTCTCGGGTAGCAGTTTGCTGCAAGCCTGGGAGAAATGTGGACTCATTTGGAAGTTCTTACCTACTTAAAGGAGTGTTCTCAGAAAGAAAGGAGAAATGAGGAGGAAGACAGAATATCTGTAGAAATAATGGCTGAAATCTTATCACATTTGATGGAAACCCTTAATTATAGAGTCAGTATTCACCTGCAGTAAAATAAAAACAAGCAGATCTGCTCTTAAGATACATCACAGTCACACCATGGAAAAACAAGAGAGAAATTTTGAAATTGCAAGACAAAAACGTCCCTTCATATAGAGAGGACCCTATTAGATTAACCACTGACTTCCAATTGGAACCAGTGGGGGAAATGCCCTGAAATGACACTAGTCAAAAACTGAGAGAAAGACTTGCCCAAGTGCCTGGGTGGCTCATTCTGTTGGGCATCTGACTCTTCATTTCAGCTCAGGTCATGATCTCAGGGTCCTCCTGGCATCAAGCCCCATGTCAGGCGCCCTGCTCAGGGGGCGGGGAGGTTCTCCTTCCCTATCCCTGTGCTCCTCTCCCTGCTTGTGCACACATGCACACTCTCTGAAATAAATAAATCTTTAAAAATAATTTGTCAACCCAGAATTCCATACCTAGCAAATCTGTCTTTCAAAAATGAAGGCAGAGTAAAGATATTCCCAGATATACAAACTTAAAAGAATTACAAGGGAAATCTTTGAACCGACAAAAAGCAAAATAAAATGAAAACTTGATTCCAAGATTTGAAAATGCTGGATTTGTTAAGGAATTTGCAAGAGCATGTGCATGTGTACCTATAGAGAATGTTGTGAAAGTGTTTCTGCAGTTTACTCTCTGCTCATCTCAGAAGGAAAAACACTACAAAGGACTGAGAAACATACCTGGGTGGATTAACTATTTCACTTTGTTTTGTACTTCCTTAGCTTTGTAAATTTTGAATAATCATTAATTTTCTAAGTCCCTCTAGCTGAAGTTCGTGAAGATTAATTGAAATAAAACATCTTAAGATGTTTTCAAAATGCACATGGCTTAAGAAGCACAAAAGAAATTTGAGTTTCTTTTGTACTAGGGTGATGCAAGGCAAGAACATACTTTGTGGAGACTGGAGCTGCAGACAGAGGACAGAAGTTCCTGGGAATTAACCAAAATTCCAAGGACAACTCCAGATTTTTAAAAGCTATGAAACTGATGGAGCGCAACTGGAGATCTCAAGGGGAACAGGTATTCTCTGAGCTCCATGCAGGATGAAAGGCAAATTGACAAAGCTCTGTTTATAACACGGTGAGCAGGTAGGAGTGTCAGGCCTGGGAGGGTGGAGGGATGATGGAGCTACAGGGCTGGTGGTGGAGAGGGGATGTGGTCCAGCTACTTATGTCCCTTACCTGCCCTCAAGGGCCCTTTGTGACCAGATCACAGCTCTGTGATGTGGGTGTGGGGCTTGTGTCTGCACACACACACACACCCCGGGCTCAGTTGCCTGAGGGCAGCAGTGCGATTGGACACTAATGCTTTACAGAGGAAAGAGATGGAGAATTATCTCTTTCCTCAGAAATTATTTACAGATGGTTGGCTGAGCTCCAGCCCCACTTCCTGGGCAGTTAATGCCATCCTTGCCATCATATGTGGACTGGGGCACTTCTTCCTATTACTTTCCTATTTGCAGCCTGATCTATCCTCACCACCACGCAAGAAATACAGGAGGAGCAGGAAGGTAAGGAACCCTCGGCCCAGACCCAGCAGAGTGTGAGTCTATCTTCTTTTCTATTATTCTTTCCACTTTTCTGAGTCAATGGAGAGACTCCTGAGATGGGAAAGAATAGAACATGTATTCTCAGGAGAGAGTAGACCACCATCTATCCAGGACAAGCCAGACCGGACAGGGGTTACAGGGACATGAGGATTTCTACCCAAAGATCTTAGGCCGGAGTCCAGGTGTGGTGGAGGCGTACAGGACAGCTTCCCAAACACAGTGACTGGTGGCCGAGGACCGAAGGTTAAGAGCTGCCCCTCTAGCAGAGGTCAGGCCCCTCAGCACTGGGTCTCCTGCTGTTTGGTGGGTGTCCCAGCCTCCCTGTGTTCTCTTATCTCAGTACCAAGGAGAGCCATGGAGAAGGAGCAAGAGAAGCAAGAAAAACCAGACTCTGAAAGGTGAGCGTTTGCCACTCACCCCTGCGTGCCTCAGTTACACTGTACCCCCTGCTCTGAGGGCCCAGCCCCACTGTCTCCAGGTGGAAACAGAGCCCTGGGTGGGGGGTCGGGGGCTCCCAGGAGGGAGAGCTGAACCTGGAGGCTTCCCAGATTCTGGGCCAGAACAAAGCCCTGAGGAGCTGGAAATGGGTGTCGCCCGGCAGGGGCCCCAGGGCCTGGACTGGGGGCAGGACCTCCCGCTCCCACAGTGGACAAGCTGTTCAACTCCACTCAGATTCCTCTGTGAGGCCACACGGTCCTTCCTCACCCAGCAAACTCATGAACAAGGAAGCACTTTGGAAAAGACAAAGCGATCCCCATCATGAATCCTGTAATCACCGTGCGGGCACGTGGCCTTGGACAGTGCTGTTTGGGCCTCCCGAGTCCAATCCCCTAAAGGTCTCCCCTAAAGGGACATTGTACCCAGCCTCCTGTAAGACTCCTGGGCCCCGCCTTCCGCTGTGACCCGGTCTCCTCTTTACAGTTTTCAGAGATTTCCTGCAAGATTTGGAAGAGGTTCGGGACCTGTTTTCCCTTCTGCAAAGGTAAAGAATCTGCCCCCTTCTCCCCTTGGTGGACCTCCCTGAGTCTATGGTGTGATCCCCGGGCTGCAGGGAATGGCCTCTGGGGCTGTTTGTGGTGGGCTGGGAGGAGCTGTGGCAACAGACTGTGACCTAAGCCCTGGGCTGAAGAACAGCAGGAGCATTGTGACGTGGGTGTGGGGGGTGGAGGACTGTGGGGACCACTCCCGGCCCCAGCTTCTACAGCAGGAGCTCTCGCCTCCTTCTCCTGCAGCCCTCGCAGAGGCGAGTCTCTCTGACCAGGAGGGTCTTTCACCAGTTCTTACAGCAAGCAGCCCCTGGACAGGTGTGCTGAGGACTGCCAGTTGGAGCCCATCAGCCATGCAGGGAGCCTGTGGATGATGCTGCTCCGGCCATGGCCCCATCACCTGCCCGCGTTCCACTGATGGGGCCCCCTCGGCCTCCCCCCTCCACCCTGCCAGCAGGACCAATGACCTCCTCAATTTCTGTTGGTTCACATTCCTACTTGTGTACTTCCTGGCTAGCAGAGCCTTTCCTCCACCCGGATGGCTTTTCACACCAGCCACTTACTCTTCCCCCTTCCCCGCCATGTCTCCGTCCTTCAGAGGCCTCCCTTCAGCCTCTGACAGCCTCCTTGGCCCCAGAGTGGCCGGACTCTCCTTTGACTCTCCCTCAGTGTGACTCAAGGGCACCCCCGCCATGCCCTATCCCACAGAGCTCAGCTCCACACACGCCTTGGTCAGCTGACAAGACAGCTTCTCCTGTCCCAGCCATCTCGGGCCTGGGCCGTTCAGGCTGCCCCATTTTGGCCCTGTCCTGGTGGCAGGCGGCTGCCAAAGCCTGGAACCTGTCCAACTCAACACGCTTAGAGTCCCATCAAGCGCCTCTGTCCCGTGGCCCACCAGAGGCCTTGTTCTGGGGAGACCCCCACACAGACAGGGAGAGACTAGATTCCTCCCCTCATCAACCCGGACGTCCAGAGGCTTCTGGAGATACTCATCGCCAAGAGAACAGAACTGAAGTTTTGGAAGGAGAAGGAAAAGAAGGAAAGGTCAAACTATCATCTGACCTCTTTCGGGAGAATGTTCAAGTCCCCAGGTGACGGGCAGGATACCAGGGGCCGCCCATCCTTCTGGAGCATGAGGGGCAAAGCAAAACAGCTG
>PISX010037867.1:0-10684 GCA_004024625.1 Mellivora capensis
ACCCCTGCTCGCGTGTGCTAGAGCTTCTGTCGGGGGGAGCGGGCGAGCAGCAGTGGGAACAGTGAGGGGAGGGCTGCTGCGTGGGCTGTTACAGGTGGTGCGTGCGACGGGGAGGTGCGACCCGGGGGAGGGGGCGCTGAGGTGGCTACGCAGGAACCCTCGGGGCTGGAGCGCTTACGCCCAGCGCTGCGGAAGGCAGGTGCGCTCCTTCGGCCTGGGAGGCTCCGGGACCGCGGCCTGCGGACCGCGCGCGCCCCCTGCCGGCCACCGGCCGCCTCGGCCCCGGTGCGGGCGGCGCGAACCCCCGGAGCCCCGCGCGGAGGCCGTGCTCACCCGAGACGCGGAGCGTGCTGCCGCAGTCGCAGTTATGATTACCATCTTCTCGGTGACAGCGCCGGTGCCGGGGGCAAGGACGCTGGGGGCGGGCCCTGCCGGCCGCGGGGAGCATGTGAGTTGGCGGTCCTCCCCGTGAGCCGCGGTCTCCCTTCTAGAGCTTCATCCCAGGAAAACCCAGGGCAACTTACGGGATTGCCGACCAGCTGGAGAGGACCGGGTGCAGCCGGCGGCACGTGTGCGGGATGCATGGGCTCCCGTCCCGGTAGCGGCGTGCTGCAGTCCGTAAAACCGGGTTGGAAACACATTCGTAACGGATTACGAGGAAATGACCTGGATCATCCCAGTTTTCTGAATATGAAAAATATCATAGGGGCGCCTGGGTGGCTCAGTGGGTTGAGCCTCTGCCTTCGGCTCAGGCCATGATCTCAGGGTCCTGGGATCGAGCCCCGCATGGGCTCTCTGCTCAGCAGGGAGCCTGCTTCCCCACCCCCACCCCCGCCTGCTTGTGACCTCTCTCTCTCTGTCAAATAAATAAATAAAATCTTTTAAAAAATTATAGACTTGTATCTAGATGAGTTACTGGAGATATCTGTAATATATTTTTCATAATCAGTATGTATTTATTTCAATGAACATGAATTACCCTTTTTTTTTTTCAGCTTGAAGACCAATACATTATGTTTGGAAGGAAGTGTATCGTTATCCTTTTTACCTTTTTTTTTTTTTTTAAGGGGAGGGGAGGTGAAGGGAGGTGTAGAGGGAGAGAATTTTTTTTTTTTTAAGATTTTATTCATTTATTTGACAGACAGAGATCACAAGTAGGCAGAGCAGCAGGCAGAGAGAGAGGGGGAAGCAGGCTCCCCGCTGAGGAGAGAGCCTGATGCGGGGCTCGATCCCAGGACCCTGAGATCATGACCTGAGCCGAAGGCAGAGGCTTTAACCCACTGAGCCACCCAGGCGCCCCGAGGGAGAGAATCTTAAGCACACTCCACGCCCGGTGGGGCTCCATCTCATGGCCGAGATCATGACCTGAGCTGAACGGATGGAGCCTCACAGGTAGGCTGACTCTTGACTAAGAGCCCCCTTCGTTCTATAATGAAGACCCCCCACACGCACAGAGTGCAGAGACCCAGCGCTTACGTCACTCTGTGACCTCTGAGGATCTTCTGCTCTAACGTATGAGGGAACCACTCTTCACAGGAACACATCAACTCTCCTCCTGATCGCTGACACTGTCCCTCCCAGATGGGAAAACTGGTCACTGACCCAGTGTCAGGTCTTGCCAGCACCGCGACCTCCCTAGCTCCTCTCCCTTAAGGCTGCGGTGGCCTCCTTGCCAGCCTTTCAGAGCCGACGTTGGACGTTTCCAGCGGGTTCCCTTCACGGTGCCTGAGGGCTTTGTAAAATGAGGCTAACCCTGTCCCTCATCTGTGTAAATCCTTCCCCAGCCTCCCACGCCCCATCATGAGCCTGGAATCCTCCGTATGGTCTCCAAGCCCCTAGACCCAGAGCCAGGTCCTGCCAGGGCCCGGGACAGCAGGGACAGCAGGCCCAGACGCACCAAGCTGTCCCTGACCGGCCTCCTGTCCCCCTCACGCCTTCCTCGCTCTGCCTCCAGGGGGCGCCCCAGCACCAACTCCTCGGAGCTCTTGTCCACCGCCCACCTGCCCACCGAGGGGATGACCCAGAGCCACAGGAAAGGAGAAACGTGGTGTGGACCAGGAATCTATTTAAATATCAAATGAAGACAAAGGAACGTTTCAAACGATGGTTACAGAATATAAATGTAACAAGGGCGCTGGAGGGATAGAGGCATAACCCGCGAGGAGCTGGGCCAGGAGGGGGCTGAGGAACTCAGTTTGCCTAGAGGGGTCCACAGATACAGGCTAAATTCGGGAAAATGATGTTCAAAAACGTAAGGCCTCTGGTCTCAACTTTTTAGAAATAATCCGTCTGTTTCCTTTGCCTGATGGCAGTTTTCATAAAACGAAGACCACACGAGGTGAAGGAGGCTGAACGAAGCCTTTCCTGTTGGGGGGCCTCCAGGGGTGACACCCAAGGCGAACGGAGGGGAGGGGCTCAGGCGCCCAGGAATCTCAGCCCCCAAAACACCCAGAAGGAACATGGTAGGGGTATCATGCACTTCTGTTGGGATCTGCCTGCCATACTGCAGGCCCACACCCTCCCCGGCAGAACCCCGGGCAGCCACCAACACAGGCCCTCATGAGGGGTGGGGGAAGCTGTCAGGTGGTGGGCTTCCTGGAGGAGGCAAGGCTCCTGATGATCTGGCACCAACAGGCTGAAGCCTCCTGGGAACAGGCCTGG
The DNA here is from genome assembly GCA_004024625.1 of Mellivora capensis. Taxonomy (NCBI): domain Eukaryota; kingdom Metazoa; phylum Chordata; class Mammalia; order Carnivora; family Mustelidae; genus Mellivora; species Mellivora capensis. The sequence goes on from PISX010037867.1 coordinate 2,662, forward strand.
GAGGGAAAATCAGGGAGGGAGGGACCAGATAGCCTGCCCAGGGGCTCAGGCCTGGGGGTCCCACTGTCCCCCTTTCAGGCCAGGAGCAGCAGGAAGGAGAAAGCTCAGAGACCCTACCTAGTCTCTGAGCCAGCGATGGCTCTCCAGGCAGAGGGGCCAGGGTCCTGGGAAAGGGCCCTGGGAGGGCTGGTGAGGTTGCTGTGGGGTCTCAAAGGACCACAGAAGGGTTTAAAACCTGTCCATAATGGGACCTAGCATATAGCTTCTTTGATCCTTTTTGAGGATTTTTTTTTTCTGTTTATAAAAGTAATTTATGCTTGATTTGGAAAACATCACACAATGTCTGAGAGTGAAAATCAGTTGCAACTGGGTCCCCAGCAGAAGTCACAGCCAAGTTCATTGACCCAGTAAGGGCATACCCGTGTTTGTCAGTTACAGGAGCGTGTTGGGCATGACGGCGTCTGCGGTGGGCTCCTCCCCCACCACCTCGGTACTGGGGGCAGACTGCCCTGCCAACCTTCCATCTTCTTTTCCGTCTGGAAGAGAAGGGAGTGGGTCAGGCTGGTGTTCAAGGAAAAGGGCGGGCGGGGGGGCGGGCAACCCAGGGCCTGAAGCTCTTAGCCCAGCCGGGGATGTTGTGGGATGCTATTGGCTGACTTTCAGAAATCAGAGCTGATTTCAGAGACATGCTCCCCATGGCCACCAGGCCAGGGACAAAGAGGCTGTTAAAGTCATTTCCAGGGAACTTTGGGCCAGATCTGGGCGGAGAACGAGAAAGGCACTGCTACCCCCACCACCCAGCCCGGAATGGTGTAAGAGGTGGTAAAGGCTGGGGACCAGGCCTGGAGGTAGATGCACGGTGACAGGCTGACGGGGCTGTTCACTGCCCAAGAGCACCTGCCTAGGGGAGTCTGTGGGGCTGAAACGGGGTCCTAGCTCTGCCCTCCAGCCCTCTAGCTGAGGACCGGTGGCTTCGTTTTAATTCCTGCCAAGGGGCCATGGTGGGTGGGCGGGGCCCACGTGGTCCAGGAGCCCAGGAGGATCTGAGAAGCATGCAGAGGTCTGAGACGGGGTGGAAGGGACCAGGGGATGGCCCACCCCCCAGCTCCGGGAGAAGAACAAGTTCTGGCCTGACGCTCCCTGCTCTACCCTCTGCCGTGACCAGCTGGCGGCCTCAGAGTGGTGACTTAGCTCCAAGAGACCCGCCTCCCCACACATCATGGGGCCCGCTCCCGCCACCCCTGGGACTGGTGGGAGGCAGCAGGCGGACGCGAGAGCGCACTGGGAGCAGGACTGACCAGCAGGAACACTCCAGGATGAGCTGGACTGGCTGCGGCGGGGCCTCCAGCTCTGGGGTGGATGGGGTCCCCGACCCCTTGAGTGTAGCTCCTGTCTAGCAGTTGAGGGAAGCTGAGGACTCCCTTGGGTCCCCCGAAACTCCAGGGGAAGCCGTGGTGCTCCCTCCCCTAGGACTTTAGACCTCTCACTCCTACGCTTCCATCAGCGCGTGGGGTCCCCTGCACTGCCCAGGCCGAGTGCCCTGGCTGGCTCCAAGGGGGCCACCTGTTCACAGGCAGCAAATGGTGGTGTTATGGTCCCCGTCTCCTCAGGGCTCAGCAGACCCCACTTCCAGCTGGGAAGAAACCCAGCTCATCTCTTCCCCAGCCACTGGGCATCCCCTCCCGTAAGCACCCCTCAGGACCCCACGCTCAAAGAATGCATCCATGTTCCAGTGTCACCCGCAGCAAGCCGGGTGGGGCGTGGGGGGCCTGCCTGGGGCCTCAGAGACACACAAACACATAGACACATAAGAGCAGAATGGACAGAAACAGGCCTGGGACCCACACAGACACACCTGGAGGGACACACAAGCTCGCCCTCCCAGGCCAATCCACACACAAACACGTGCGTGGAGGCCTACAGACACGCAGACCCTACACTGAGGTATAGCGTGGACAGCACATGCACGCCATCCAGAGCCAGCCCGGCCTCCGGATCCCAGGCTCCCGGGTGTCAGGGAACTTCCGGCCCCGGGAAGGTCTTCCTCACACCGTGCGCGCTCTGACCGCCCGGGGCCTCACCTATGTCCGGCTTGCTGCGTTTCTGCTCAGGCTCCTGGGGGGGTGCCTCGATGGCCCTCTGAGCCTCAGGATGGATCTTGAGGAGGGCTCTGGCGAGGGTGGCAGGGGCGGGCACCCCCAGGGACATGACGCAGTGCACTCCTTTGCGCTTGGCCCCTGCCACCTTGGCACTGTCCTTAGAGGCCGTCAGCAGGACCAGTTTGGAGAACTTTCTGGGCTTCCTGGGTGCAGCGGGGACGACATCTGTGCTTGGCTGAGAGGACTCTGGGGACGGCTCCTGGCCAGACTTCACACTCTCGCCCTCTTGCTCGCTGGGCTCCGGCAGGGGCATTCTGGGATGATGGCCCGTCCCTGCGGCCACGCTCAGGACCCAGCAGGTGGAGTTCTTGTCCTCCTCCTCCTGCCTGCTCGGGAACCTGGCAGTCCAGGGGCTCCGTCCTAAGAAAGGAGGCAAAATCCATGAAGTGCAGAGCTGGGAGTCGGGTTGAGGGGGTTCCAGAGCCCGACCCCGCATAGGACCTGGTGTGGCTCGTCCAGGATGACGGTAACTGGCCTTCCTGAGCACCAAGCCTCAGAGACCAGCACGCAGGTCATGGGCTCCGGCCCCGGACCCTCCCAGGATACCCGGTGTCCCTGCTCCTGACACTGTCACAGAGAGACCGAGCCGGGCACCCACGGGCACTCTGCAGACCACAAAGGGGACGTCTGGCTCTGAGAGGCGGAACTGTCTGGACTCACAACCTGATCTGTCCCCCAGCCCGGGCCGGAGGCCCCAGACCATGCAGCACTCGAGAGATGCCGGGACGCCCGGGGGGCAGTGACCTTGTGCCTGAGCCGGGGCTGGCGCTGCCTCAGCTGGGAGGGGACGGGACGGTAGAGGTGTGCAGAGAATCCTCAGTCACTCCAGGATCCCTGGCTTCTGGGCTGGAGAAGCAGAAAGGATGTGTTACAGGGGCCCCTGGAAGGGCAGCATGGAGTGGACTTTTGTCTGGTGGAAGCACCTGAGTGGTGGGCAGATTGTAGGGTCTTTCTCAGCGTACAGCGTTAGCCCAGAAACAAGACCTCATCCTTAGCAGGCATCTCCCCTGCCCTTCTCGGCACCCCGGCAACGGCAAGGCTCACAGATACCTACCTGCCCCCGACCCAGTTTATCAACCCGGTTCACAGTCCTCGCTGTTTCCTGGAACCCTTCCCAACACACATGGCCTGAGGGGGCCATGCCCCGATTTCTGAAGTTTTCTAAGACCCCATCCATGAGAGGAGTCAGGGGTGCAATGCCAAAGAAGGATTAGGGTGCCTTGTCCCCTGCAAGCCCTCATCCCCAGTCCCTTGGCCACTAGACATAAAAGCAGAGACCTCTTGGGCTGTGACAGACATGGAGGCCTGCCCCCCCAGTGGGTGAGCCCTCAAAAAATCCGCCTGGTAACGGGTCACCTAACCAAGGCACCCCTGGGATCAGTGTCTCTGTATCCCTCTTGTCCCCAGCCCCCCAGTTCAGCCCTGGGACAAGCCAACTTCTGCTTCCCCAGCACAGTCCTTCCCTGCCCTGCCCATCTTGTCCCCCAGTGTGACATAGCAGTCCTGGAGGAACATGGGGACCAGCCGCAGAAAAGACACCACCAAAGCCTCCCCTGCTAGAGCCACTCTGGGCAGAAAAGTTGATGGCGGAAGCCCCAGCCCAGGCCAGCCAACCCAACCCACACACACATCGGCTTCAGTACACATCTTCTGGAGCCAGCCTGCTCTTCTGGCTTGCAGGCTCCCCCTGGACCTGGGGATGCAAGCCCATAGCGTTGGACCCCTTCCTCACACCATATACAAACATTAATTTTAAGGGGCGCCTGGGTGGCTCAGTGGGTTAAGCTGCTGCCTTCGGCTCAGGTCATGATCTCAGGGTCCTGGGATCGAGTCCCGCATCGGGCTCTCTGCTCAGCAGGGAGCCTGCTTCCCTCTCTCTCTCTGCCTGCCTCTCTGTCTACTGTGATCTCTGTCAAATAAATAAAGAAAATCTTTAAAAAAAACATTAACTTTAAAATACTCTTAAGGAAAAAAAGGAGAGAGAGGAGTAAATCTTCATGACCTTAAATCAGGCAAAGCTTTCTTCAACATGACATGAAAAGTACATGCGACCAAAGAAGAAAGAGATAAACCGGACCCCACCAAAATTTAACACTTTTGTGGGAGGACACATCCAGAGGGTCAAGACAGCCCGCAGAGTGGGAAAGAATTTTTGCAACTCCTATTTCTGATGAGGGAATTGTATGTGGAATTTATGAAGAACCCTTACAACTCAATAACAAAAAGACCAATTTTAAAATGGGCCAAAGCGCTGAATAAGCCTTTCTCCGAAGAAGAAATACAATCGGCCAGTAAGCATATGCGATGCTCAACGTCGTTAGTCATGGGAGGAGCGCCGGGTAAAACCACCATGACATACCGCCTCACACCACCAGGATGGACCTAATAAAACGAACACACACAGACACCAGACAAAACAAGCGTTGGTTTGGATGAGGAGAAACTAGAAGCCTCTTACACTAATGGTGGGGATGTCAGTGGCTCCTCAAAACACTGAGCACAAAGTTACCACGTGACCCAGCAATTCCACTCCAAGCACATGTGTGAGGGAACCAGAATCAAGTGTCCACATAAACACCTGTCCACGAGGGGCGCCTGGGTGGTGCAGTCATTTAAGGGTCTGACTCCTGGTTTTGGATGGGGTTATGATCTCGGGGATCGTGAGATCGAGCCCCACATCGGGCTCTGTGCTCAGAGCAGAGTCTGCTTAGAATTCCCTCTCATTCTCCTTCTGCCCCTCCCCCCTGCACTCCCCCTCTCTCTCTGAAATAAGTAAAGTCTTTAAAAAAAAGTTTGTTAGGGGTGCCTGGGTGGCTCAGTCAGTTAAGTGTCTACCTTTGGCTCAGGTCATGATCCCGGGGTTCTGGGATCAAGTCCCGCATCGGGCTCCATGCTCAGCAGAGAGCCCTTCTTCCTCTCCCGCTCCCCCTGCTTGTGCGCTCTCTCTCTCTCTCTCTAATAAATAAATAAATAAATAATCTTTTAAAAAGTTGTACATGAATGTTCACAGCAGTATTAGTCACTGTCACCAAAAAGTGGAAACAATTCAATCACTCATCAATACCTGAGTGGATAAAAGATGGCCTATCCATACAATCGAATATTGCTTGGCAATTAAAAAAATTATGCTACAACTTGGGTGAACCTTTAAAAGATTATGCTGAATCAAAGAGGCCAGTCATTAAAGACCATGTAGCATAGGATTCCATGTACATAAAATGACCTAGAGACCAGACAATCTGTAGAGTGGAACTATCCGTCCTTGGAGACAGTAGCTGTGTGGTGGGCTGGGGGTGGGGGGCGGGGGGAGCAGGAGAGTGAGGAGTGGTTGCCAGCAGGGAGAGCTTCTTCTAAAACTGACTGTGGCAAGGTTGCACAACTTTATGAATACATCAAAAGCAGCTGAATTGTACCTGGTGAGAGGAGCTCCACAGGATGTGAATTAGCTCCATAAAACTGTTAGATATTAGGAAAAAGGGAAATGAAGTCTACAACCAGTGGTCCCCCAACTTCACCATACCTAAGGATCACTGGGGTTCTTGGGACAAATGCACATTCCGGAACCACTCCCCCGACCACCCCCACTAGAGGTGTCTGGAGATGGGCTTGCGAACCCACATTTTTTTTTAAGATTTTATTTATTTATTTGAGAGAGAGGCAGTGAGAGAGAGCATGAGCGAGGAGAAGGTCAGAGGGAGAAGCAGACTCCCCGTGGAGCTGGGAGCCCGATGCGGGACTCGATCCTGGGACTCTGGGATCATGACCTGAGCCGAAGGCAGTTGTCCAACCAACTGAGCCACCCAGGCATCCCAAGAACCCACATTTTTTTTTTTTTTTTTTTTACCAATACCCCATTTGGCTCTGATACTTCGAGAGCCATAGGCCCTTCTCGTGTAATTGCTAGTTCATGGGTTGAACTTTTGTCCATCTCTCCATGAACAGGAGTAGACATGTCCTTCTGGCTGGATCAGCCTCTTTTCTGGAGTCATCCTTCTAGCAATTTTCTAGGTGTGGAGGGAAGACCTGAGAGGTATCTATTTTAAGCCTAATATATATTTTTTGAAAGCTAAATTTCACTCAGAGAAAGCTCCCTGAAGGAACAGAATTTTTATTGTATTTTTTAATAAGAAAATAAAATAAAAATAAAACACAGGGGTCACAACCCTGAGATCATGACCTGAGCTGAGATCTAGAGTTGGACGCTTAACCAACTGAGCCACCCAGGCACCCCGAATTAAGAGAATTTTTTAAAAGCAATGTAGAAATTAATTAAAAAGAGCAAAGGTATTAATAGTGCACTCCCCTCACTTGATGCCCTCCCTCTAACTGTGAAATCCCACGGTCTGACATCACCACTGACCTCCAGTCACCCACTCATCCTATGTCACGACATGGGTCTGCATAAAGCCGACCCCAAAGTGTCAGGATGGCTCAGTGTGAACCTCAAATCATACCAATGTTAGGAACTGGCAGGAGGCCCTGAGACACTGGGAAGCAGAATCATGGCTTAATGGTCCTAATCCCTGGAACCTACAGGGCAAAGTCCTTAGATGGCGTGAAAGTTACTGAAGCAGGAGAGCAGCTTGGATGACCCTGGTGGGTCCAATTGCAAGGGTCCTAAAAAATACAAGAGGAAGGCAGAAGAGAGAAGGAGAAAGCAGGATGGAAGCAGGGTCAGAGAGCCTGGATGGTGCAGGCTTTGAAGGAGGAGGAAGAGGGGAGTGGCAGGCTTCCTCCTGAGGCGTCCAGGAGGAAGAAGACTAAGAAGCAGATTGTCTCTCCTGGAGCTTCTGGGAAGGGACACAACTCAACGGGTACCTGGTTTTGCCCCAGGAGACCCACGTCAGACTTCAGTGGTCTGAAGGCCACTAAATTTGAGATTATTTGTTACAGCAGCAATAGGTAACTCATACAAAGTCCGATCCCTTGTTCCTGAGGCTCTGGAAGGGGTGAACCCTGCCTGGCCACTGACAAGGGCTCAAGAGAAGTACCTCCACACATATGGGAGGAAGATGCCACCAACATCCTCCAGCATCTGTGTCCTCACCACGACGACAAACCTCTCACCCTCTCCCGGCTGGTTCCCCATGTATCATGGGAACAGTGGTGAATTTGGCAAGGGTTCTGAACAGCAGGTAGGCAAGGGGATGTGGTTACCCAAGTCCCGGGGGTGCTGGCAGCTGTGCCCCAGATCATCGCTGTCCCACGCGGCTCCCAGAGGACTGTCTGTGACTGCGCTGCTGGGGGCCTGATGGGACCACTCAGGTGCTCCAGTCCACATCCTTACAGGGAGAGTCTCATGGCAGCAGTGATCCAAAAAAGGTCAAGGGCTGCTAGTCTGCGATACACAGGGGAGACCCTGCCCACAGTGGGAATTCCAGGTAATGCCCCCTCCGTCCCCTCAGCGCCCTGGCCCTTGGGTAGCTGCACTCCTCACACACTGTAATTTGTCACCAGACCTGTCCGTGAGGCACCCAAATGGCCCCGCCCCCACGGTTAGTACCAACACCTCGTCAGCAAGCCTCGGGGGGTTTCCCCCGCCCCAATATCTCACAACTCCAACTGCCAGAGTGGGATGAGGCTGAGGGTGGCTGCTGGGAGGGAGGCAGTACTGGGTGTGGTCAAGGAAAGGCACCCTTGACTGGGGGCGTCAGGGCTCCGTCCCGGGTGGGGTGGGATGGGGGAAGGAAGAGCCAGGAGGAAGGAGGCGGCCTGAGCTCCCGGACGCGAGCCGGGTGACCCCCCTCCCAGCATCAGCAGCCCTCGGGACCCCCGGGAGGGCCGGGCACGCCGTGGGACCCGGGACCCTCCCTGGCCCGCTGGGGCCCGTCCTCACCGGACACGGCTGGACGGCGGCGGCAGCA
>PISX010037868.1:0-10677 GCA_004024625.1 Mellivora capensis
TGGATGGATGGATGGATGGATGGGTGGATGGATGGATGGATGGGTGGATGGATGGATGGATGGATGAGTAAATAGATGAGTGGATAGGTGGATGGATAGGTGGGTGGATGGTGGATGGGTGAGTGGCCCTGGAGGATTAGCTTCCTCTTGCCCCTCCCATCGGGCCCTTCCTTTGTAGGCCTTCAACCCATCACAAAGCCTTCTTCAGGACGCTCTAAACTTCACTCCTACCTGTTCTTCTTCACAGTGTGCCTAAGATCACCTTCTGAGTCATAATACCTTTGACGCACCTTGTGGCCTCAGGCAGGCCTAGCTGTATAATTTGTAGGGTCCAAGGCAAAATGAAAATGCAGAGACTCTTGTTTAAAAATTATTAAGCATTTCAAGATGGTGACAACTGAACATTAAACCAACCACAGGGTCCTTCTAGAGATTGTTGGTTCTTGTGACTGCATGGGTGACACACCCATGAAACCAGGCCTGCCCTGAAGGTCTTCCTAAACATGCACTTGAAACGCCACTCAGCCCGGACTTACAAGCCTCACTGACTTCTGTGCTCCCTCCCTCAAGACTTCACCCCACTCCCTGCCTCTGGGCAACTGTTCCCACTGTTCCTGCTGCCCAGGATGCCTTCCCCACTCACCTCTTGTCTTTGTGCTCAGCCATGGGCTAGATGTTAGGAGAGGAGATGGGGTAAATCAGACCTAGTCCAGACTCTCCAGAGAAAATGCTCAGAGGGCATCTGAGTTCTGGTTCGGCTGTGGCCCTGCCCCGCTGTGGGGCCCCAAGCAGGTACCCGTTCCTTTATTGCAAAATGGCGCTCTGCTCACAGCTTTCCTCCTTTTTAAAAAATCTAAGATATAGGCTGCCTGGGTGACTCAGAAGGTTAAACATCTGACTCTTGATTTGGGTTCAGGTCATGACCTCAAGGTTGTGAGATTGAGCCCCGTGCCGGGTTCTGTGCTCAGCACAGAGTCTGATTAATATTCTCTTTCTCCCTCTCCCTCTGCCCCTCCCAGCCCTTGCAAGTGCTCCTACTTAAAAAACAAAAAACCCCAAGATATGACTCCCCTGTACTATAACACTCATCTCTTTAAAGTGTACAGTTCAGGGGCCCCTGGGTGGCTCAGTGGGTTAAAGCCTCTGCCTTCGGCTCAGGTCATGATCCCAGGGTCCTGGGATCCAGCCCCGCATCGGGCTCTCTGCTCAGCGGGGAGCCTGCTTCCTCCTCTCTCTCTGCCTGCCTCTCTGCCTACTTGTGATCTCTGTCTGTCAAATAAATAGGTAAATCTTTAAAAAAGTGGTTTTTAATATATACACGAGGTCGTGCACCCATCACCACAACGCAGTTCCAGAACATTCCCCACACATTCCTCCTTAAGGAAACCCCCTTCCCAATAGTAGTGCCCCTCCCACACCTGCAGCCCCTGGCAAGCACCACTTTACTTCCTGTCTCTGCAGATTGGTTTGTTCCGGTTTCCCATGCCTGCCACCCAGCCCTATGTGGCCTTTTGTGTCTGACTCCTTCCAAGTTTTCACCCCTCAGCCATGTTGTAGCAGGTCTCAGGACTCTTCTTTTTATGGCTGGATTAACAGTCCATTGTGTGTCCAGACCTCATTTTGGTGGATGCCAACAGCACCCACACATCAGCTCCCCATGCCTGGAGGCTGCAGATGCCCGGCCACCACTCTGACCTTGACCCTGAACTACAACTGGTCGTCTTCTTTCCTGCCTGGAAAATGTCCACTTTGCCTTCAAAGTCCAGTTCCCAAACCACCTGCTCCAAGATTTCCTGCTCCAGATTTCTCCCAGAGATGGATAATCCCTCCTTCCGGGTCTTCCAACAGGGCCCGGCTGCAGGACAGTCACCTTCCCGAGGACCGGAGGCGCCTCCCGCCCCACTGGAGATCCCAAACCGCAGCCCGGGTCCCTGGCAGCTCGCCGGAGCCTTTGTGTCATGGAAAAGAGGGCAATTGGCTGGACGCTAACTGGCCGCCAGATAAACCATTTCCTTGAGATCACTCGCTTTGGATGGGAGGAGACGGGAGGAGACAGGAGCCGGGAAATTCGGGGGTGGGATGGGGTGGGGACGCGGAAATGACCCGCGCGGAGGAGACAGGGCGGGGGCTGCAGACCGGAGGTCGCCGGCAGTTGCAGGACGTAGCTTCAGTTACAAACGCCCAGTCGCGCTGTTCCGCGGAATTTGTGCTTTTCGCGAAGGAAGCTCGGGGGACCTACTGACGCGGTGGGCCCCGGAGGGTGTCCTGGGAGCGGCGGGGGCCGAGGGCGGGTCAAAGTCCCTGACACCCCGCGTGGCCCCGGGGGAGGGGGAGGGTCCCGGAGGCCGGGGAGGGGCGCCGCCCTCGCTCGCCCTCCCTCCCCGCCATCCGAGGCTCCCCTCGGGGCCCACAGCCCCATTTGCGTCCCAGGGCCCAGCTGGGCAGCTCCTTTGCGCTCCGATGGGAGTGGAGTGGGCGGGAGAGGCGGCCCGGGCTGGGGGCGAGGGAAGGGGGCTGCCCAGGCCTGCAGCGCCGGCGGAGTCTGGCGGGGGCCGGAGCGCGGGGACCCCACGCGCAGAGCCGCTGGCAGCGCAGCGGACTGGTCCCCGCGCCGGGTCCGCCAGGCGCGTCTCCATTACGCTTTCCAGTAACACAGTTAATGCGCGTTCATCGTGGAAGCACAGGAAACACTGAACGGTCAAATAAAAAGCTTTACGACTTTGCTTGGGATCTCACTACGTAACACCGGGCGGCATTTCCTTTCTGTGTGTGTATTTTGTTTTGTTTTTAAGATTTATTATTTATTTGAGAGAGAGCGCGCGCACACGAGTTGGAGGGGCAGAGGCAGAGAGAAATTCAGGCTGACTCCCAGGGAGCCCAGAGGGGAGGCAGGGCTGGACCCCAGGACCCTGAGAACCAGGAACGGAGAGAAAACCAAGAGACCAGTTGTTTAACTTGCTTAACGCACCGACCCCCCCAGGCACCCTCCCGCCTTGCTTTCTAGGGATCTTTGTCCCGTCCTTCCCCGCTTGTTTACAAAATGCAAGTTGTAGGGCACAGAAGTGCTTCTAGTCTGTTCTTGATTTGACGTTTTTCATTCTCCTCAATAGATGGATTCTCTTGGGGATAAATGACAGCCGCCCCAGAGCCCCCTTGTCACCTCCCTTCCCACCCCATCCCACTCCCCTCTGTGGAAGTAACCAAAATTGAGTGAGCTGTATCTTCTTCCAGCCCTTTCCCACTTCTTACATCACCCTATATAGATATAGAAATACATGGTTTTATTTTAAGGAGATCAGACTTGGTTGTGTATATAGTTCCGGAACTTGCTTCCCACTCTCCCCCTTAACAGTATGTTTTGTAAATCAGCTGGTCTGGACCTACCTCCTAGCTTAACGATATGCCCCAGTCTGAACGCACCTTTATTTATTTCAAGCCTTCTCTGTTGTTCCTTGTGTTCATTTTGTTTCCAGTCTCACTCTGTTCCATCAGTCATCCCAAACATGCTTCGTAAGCACCGCTGTGTGCCGTACCTTCCCAGCTTCACTCTCCAGAAGCGCCGTGAACAGGTACGCTGCACGTGGGTAAAGATGGGATATTCTGGTTTTTTTGAACAAGGAATATGCTCAAATCACTAATATGGTTTGAATATCAAATCGATATTTTAAAAAATACCTAGAGTAAAGCCCCACCCCCGCGCCATCTAACACACAGGTAACCACCCTTACGGCTCTCGTATTATCCTTCCAGTATTTCCTTATAACGATATAAGGGGAGAAAAAACCAAGCAAAAACGAGTACTATGTTACTTATCACCAGGGTGACGCAAATCAAAACTGCAAGGAGCTATCACCTCACACCTGTCAGACGGCTCAAATCAACGACACAAGAAGCAACAGGTGTGGGGGGAAAAGAAAAAGAAACAACAGGTGTTGGCGAGGATAAGGAGGAAGGGGAATCTTCCTGCACCGTTGGTGGGAATGCAAGCTGGTGCAGCCACTCTGGAGAACAGTGTGGAGGTTCCTCAAAAAGTTAAAAGGAGAGCTGCCCTACGATCTAGCAATCGCACTGCTGGGTATTTACCCAAAGGACACAAACATACAGACTGGAAGGGGTCCATGTACCCTCCCTCCCTGCCATCCAAGGCCCACATTGATACCAGCATTATCAACAACCGCCAAATTATGGAACCACCCAAGTGTCCGTTGACTGATGAATGGATAAAGAAGATGTGGCGCGCGCGCACACACACACACACACACACACAGAGGAATATAACTCAGCCATCAAAAGGAATGAAATCTTGCCATTTACAACAGCATGGAGGAAGCTAGAGAGTATAATAAGGCAAACCGAGAAACAGACTCTGAGCTTTCGAGAACACACTGATGGTTCCCAGAGGGGAGGTGGGTGGAGGCGTTGGGGGAAACAGGCGACGGGGATTAAGGCCCTCGTGATGAGAACCAGGTGGTGTATGCACGTGTTGAACCGCTATACAGTACACCTGAAACTCTTATTACACTGCAGGTTAACTACTTGGGATTTAACTAAAAAATTTAAAAAATCATGGACAACAACAAAAAAAATGAGAAAGTGTGTGTATTTCCCTTCTTTCCTTAAAAGATTTTATTTGACACAGAGAGAGAGCACACGCAGGGAGAGCGGCAGGCAGAGGAGAGGGAGAAGTAGGCACCCCACTGAGCAGGGAGCTCAACGTGGGGCTCGACCCCAGGATTCGGGGGCTCGACCCCAGTACCAGGACCCCGGGATCATGACCTGAGCCAAAGACAGATACTTAATGACTGAGCCGCCCAGATGTCCCTTCTGCCTTTTTATTTTTATTTATTTTTAAGATTTTATTTATTTGACAGAGATCACAAGTAGGCAGAAAGGAAGGCAGAGACAGAGAGAGGGGGAAGCAAGCTCCCCGCTGAGCAGAGGGCCTGATGCGGGGCTCGATCCCAGGACCCCGGGATCATGACCTGAGCCGAAGGCACCCTTCTGCCTTTTTAAAAGTGTCTTGGTGTGGGACGCCTGGGTGGCTCCGTTGGTTAAGTGGCTGCCTTCGGCTCAGGTCATGATCCCAGCGTCCTGGGATCGAGTCCCACATCGGGCTCCTTGCTCGGCAGGGAGCCTGCTTCTCCCTCTGCCTCTGCCTGCCACTCTGTCTGCCTGTGCTCGCTTACTCACTCTCTCTCCCTCTCTCTGACAAATAAATAAAATCTTTAAAAAACAAAAAGTGTCTTGGTGCTCTTTTCCTGTAATTGCATAGAGAGCTTCCTTAAGTTGATTTATTGTTTGCAGGCACACAGTGTTCCATCATATAGTTTACTAGATTTATCTGTGCCCTGTGGCATTTAGTGTTTCCTGCCATTTGCTTTATAAACCTTGCTGCAATGAGCAGCGGCACAAAGGTCACTCCTTCCACCAGCAAGTTTAACTTTAGGTTGGATCCTCAGAACCGTGACAGCTGGGTCAAGCTCACGTGTCTGCCGACTGCTGATGTATGTCATTGAATTGCCTTCTGTATTACTTAGGGTTCTTTGGAGACACCGAACCAACAGGATATTATACTATGCCTTAATATGATATAGAGATTTATTGTGAGGGATTTGCTCATTCAATTAGGGAACCTGACAAGTACTAAACTGTGCAGGAAGGCCTAGATGGAAACCCGGAAGAGCTGGGGGTGTACTTCCAGAGTGGGTAGGCCCCCAGGCTCAAGACCTAGGAAGAGGGTCTGAAAACAGAGGGAAAAAAAAAAAAATCAATGTCCCAGTTCCAAGGCAGCTAGTTCTCTCTTAGGCAGTTAGGAGTTCCCTCTTATTCAGGGGAAAGTCATTCTTTCAAGTTTTAACTGATTGGGTGAGGCCCACCCCCGTTAGGGAGGGCAATCTGCTTTGTTAATCCACTGACTCAAATGTTAATCCTGAAGCAGCCTCACAGACGCACCCAGAATCATGTTTGACAAAATACCTGGGCCCCTCCTTGGCCTAGTTGACAGATAAAATTAGCCCTCGTACCCTTCTTGGAGTTCTCCTGGTTTGCCCTCCCCTTGGCTCGGGGTGAGAGCAGTGTTTCTCCAGGTCTCCCCAAATGTTGGATGTCAAAATGTTGGATGTTCCCCAGTGTGAGAAGTGAAAATGGTGTCTTCATGCAGTTTTAATTTGCATTTTTTCCCCATTATGAGTAAGGCTGAGGATCTTTTCACGAACTTGGGGGAATATTTGTATTTCCTTTCCATGTACTGCTCGTATGTTTTGCCTATTTTTTCTGCTAGGTTGTTGACCTTTTCATAGGTTGAAAAAAATAACTTTTTAACCAGCATGTCTTTTTATAATGAGCATTATCAATAAAATTCTGTATCATAGAATCCATCCAGCTCAAGTATACATTAAAAAAAAATAAGAAAGTGTATATTTCAATGGTTTTTAGTGTATTTACAGAATTGTGCAACAATCACCACAATCAATTTCAGAAACATTTCATTACTCAAAATGTCACTTGTCACTTCCTTCCAACATTCCCAGACTTAAGCAACCACAAACGTCCTTTTGGTCTGTGTGGATTTGCCTGTCCAGGACATTTCATATAAATGGGATCAGATACCATGTGGCCTTGTATGTCCGCCTTCTTCCACTTAACATGCTTCAGAAGTTCATCTATGCCGTAACATGTCAGTTCTTAATACCTTTTATATGACTGAACAATGTCCCGTTGTATGAATAGACCACATTTTGTTTATGTGTTCGTCTATTGAGAAACATTTAGCTTCTTTCCTCTTTTTGGCTAAGCCCCATTTTACATTCCCAACAGTGATGCAGGAGGGTTCCCCTTTCTCCACATCCTCACAAACACTTGTTATGACCTATAACTTTGATGATAACGGTTGTTAAAAAAAGGTATGTGAAGGCCCCATGGGACCCCTGGGTGGCACAGTCCATTGAGTGTTTTGGCTCAGGTCATGATCTCAGGGTCGTCACATCGAGCCTTGCATGGGGCTCCAAGCTCAGCAAGGAGTCTGCTAGTTTCCCTCTCCTTCTCCCTCTGCCCCTTCCTGCTCCCACTCTCCCTCTCTAAAGTGAATAAATACATTAAAAAAAAAAAAAAAGACATGACAGTTCCCAAAATGGAGTCATCTGTGCTAAGCCTCACATCAGCCAACTATGACTTAACTCCTAACGCCAGTTTCAGCCCCTCCCAGAAGGGGAATTTTGAACAAATCCATCTAGACTTTCCTAATCAATACTAGAGAGGTCATCTGCTTGATAGGCCCCTGCCTTCTCCCAAAGGAAGGTAACCTTGCCCGAGGCAATCCACTCTGCTAGAAATTTCTTTTTTCTGCCCCCCTTCTGTCTGCAAAAGCCTTCCATTGGTACAGCTTCCCAGAACCCCTTTCTATTTGCTTGGTGGGACGCTGCCTAAATCGGGAATCATTTAACAAAGCCAATTAGATCTTCAAATCTACTCTGTTGAATTTTGTTTTCTTTCTCTTATTTTTTATTAAAGATTTTATTTTTTTATTTGACAGAGACACAGCGAGAGAGGGAACAGAAGCCAGGGGAGCGGGAGAGGGAGAAGCAGGCTCCCCACCAAGCAGGGAGCCTGATGCGGGGCTGGATCCCAGGAGCCTGTAATCAAGACTTGGGCGGAAGGCAGATGCTTAACGACTGAGCCTCCCAGGTGCCCCTAAATCTACTTCTTTTATGGCTTCTGCATATTGACTCATGGAGAAAATTTGTCCCCACGCTAGGATTATATGAAGAAATTTTCCTATACTCTCTTCTGGCACTTGTACGCTTTCAGATCTTGCATTTGAAACTTGGCTTGGGGCACTTGGGTGGCTCAGCTGGTTGGGTATCTGCCTTTGGCTCAGGTCATGATCCCAGGGTCCTGGTATCAAGTCCTGCAATGGGCTTCCTGCTCAGCCGGGGGTCTGGTTCTCCCTCTGCCTTCTGCTCCCCTGCTCATGCGTGCTCTCTCTCTCTGACAAATAAATACATAAAATCTTTAAAAATGAATAAATAAAACTTGGGTCCATTTGGATCTTATTCTGGTAAATGATGCAAAACATCCATCAACTTCTTTCTTTTTTCCAGAAGCATGCTGGGTCCTGGCACCCTAGTGGGGAGGAGTTTTGTGCAGGCAGCCCAGCATGAGGAGAGGACATTTGCATGGAGACGCCAGGATGGTGTAAGGAAAGGGGCCACCCTCCATAGCATGCCAGCGTCGCAGACGAAGAGAGCTGCAAAGGCAGAGGTCTGTGGGTGGAAGGGGCTTGGCGGGTTCTGAGAACAGCAAGACCAGGGTGGCTGCAGGTCGTAGAGGGCCTTGTAGGTAACCGTGAAGTGAGATTTTGTTTTGGGTATAACGGCACTGGACGGCTGCAGAGGAGATCATTCCAGCCATTTGGTAAGATAATGTCAAGAAAGGAAACTTTCTTGGTTAGGTGAGGGCACTCCACATTTTCCAGCAAATCACCAAATGGCTCTTCAAAAAGGCTGTACAGAATTATGTCCCCACCGCCTTCATCTTGTTATTTCAATCCCGTGTGCCGTTTAACTAAATATTTTTGAAACCTGGTTTAATGAATGCATGTTTCTTTTTTAATAGTTCTTTTATATTTTATTGTTTTTTAAAGATTTATTTATTTTTTTGACAGAGACACAGCAAGAGAGGGAACACAAGCAGAGGGAGTGGGAGAGGGAGAGGCAGGCTCCCTGTGGAGCAGGGAGCCCAATGCGGGGCTCGATTCCAGGACCCTGGGATCATGACCTGAGCTGAAGGCAGAGGCTTAACCAACCGAGGGGCCCAGGCACCCCTCTTAAGACAATTCCTAGAGGGGCACCTGGGTGGCTCAGTGGGTTAAAGCGTCTGCCTTCGGCTCAGGTCATGATCCCAGGGTCCTGGAATCGAGCCCCACATCGGGCTCTCTGCTCAGCAGGGAGCCTGCTTCCCCCTCTCTCTCTGCCTGCCTCTCTGCCTACTTGTGATTTCTGTCCGTCAAATAAATAAATAAAATCTTAAAAAAAAAAAAGACAAATTCCTAGAACTGATAAAACCGGACCAAAGTTTGTAAATGCTAATACTTTTGAAGCAATTTGCCAAATCTTCTCCATAAGGCTTGGAAGTATGACATTCACTTTGCATTTGATTTTCTTTCCAAAAAGTTGAATATTTTTAACACACACACACACACACACACACACACACCCCTACTTCTCCAAGTACGGTTCCACTGTTTCTGCTTGCAGTGAGGACTGGCTGTTTTTGGAGAGGTTTTGAGGCTGGGAAGGAAATAAACATTTAACATCTGATGGGATTGCCTTTTTCCTGGACCCCTAAGGCACTCTGTGCTTTGGGGGGATCCAGCCCAGAGTGGGCTGCAGTGGCCCCAACAGCCGATCCTCGGCCATGCAACACCCTACAGAATTCGGGGCACTGCACAGGTGAGGATAGTGAGATCAACACCTTGGGTCGACTTCTCTAGGCCCAGGGTCCTTGGAGCACAGTCCTGGGAGCAGTTCTCAGGATGCTGGAGGTCGTGGTGGTTGGGGGAGCGGAGAAGCAGGGTTGAGGCCCCAGCACAAGCCACCCCCAAATAGGCCTCTTTGGCCTTTGGGTTATTTTGAGTCAGATTAGTTCAAAATTGCCATTGAGAACCAGTGGATTCAGGAAAAGCTCTAAAAACAGTGCACAAGGAGGTTTCTTGTACAGGAAATTTACATTTATAAAGGTAATTTCCATTTGTAAAGAGGCTCCTGCTCTCACACAGGAAGTGGAGGGCTCTCCGGGCAATCAGTGCGGGAGGCTGGGACTCTGATCTGCTCAAAACCCTCCAAGCTTGAACCTTGATTACCATTCTTTCCCCCCACCATTTTCCCCGCACCTGGTTCCCCACCTTGCAGCCCAAATCCCCTTCCCCTTAGTCTTAACCTGGGTGGTTCTTATGGTCATGATAAGATGGTATATTTAAGCCCAAATTCTAACCACTACACTGTCTGCTCTTCCGTACGTCCACAGTCGATGTGTGTGTTAGCAAACTTGTTTGATTTTCTTGCCTTCATGTGTCTTTGGCAGTCTCGTTCCCAGGGCCCCAGTTGCACAACCTACAATGGGTGGAGGAAAAGACTTTTTTCCTCCCCTACAGGCATTGTGAAAAAAAAAAAAAAAGTGGGGCACCCGGGTGGCTCAGTTTGTTGAGCATTTGACTCTTGATTTTGGCTCAGGTCATGATCTCAGGGTGGAGAGATCGAGCCCTGGTCAGGCTGGGTCGGGAGCCTGCTTAAGATTCTCTCTTGCCCTCTACCCTGCCCCCACCCATGCTCTCTCTTTCTCTCTCTAAAATAAATATAAATAAATAAATAAAATTTTAAAAAATGCGTATTGTATTATATTACACTTAATAGAGATAAATGGGTTGAAATAAGTCTGGAAGATTTTGCCATCAGCTGTTACTTCTTTTTTTTTTTTTTTTAAATTTTTATTTTTTATAAACAAATTTTTATCCCCAGGGGTACATGTCTGTGAATCGCCAGGTTTACACACTTCACAGCACTAACCATAGCACATACCCTCCCCAACCCAATGTCCATTACCCCACCCCCCTTTCCCGACCCCCTCACCCCCGCAACCCTCAGTTTGTTTTGTGAGATTAAGAGTCACTTATGGTTTGTC
>PISX010037869.1:0-10674 GCA_004024625.1 Mellivora capensis
CATCTGTACCCCAATGTTTATAGCAGCAATGGCCACGGTCGCCAAACTGTGGAAAGAACCAAGATGCCCTTCAACAGACGAATGGATAAAGAAGATGTGGTCCATGTAATCCTGGGGAGGATATATATTCAGCTCATGCACAGTATAGGCTGTCTTGTGATTCAGAAAATGGAGTTCAAACACTGGAATGTTCTCTCATTTCTGAATAGCGACATTAAATCATGTCTGAGTTTTGGCTCAACATGCTTGGAGACTGATCCCAACTTCACCTTCCTGTGTGGGTTGGGATTGCTCCTTCTGTTCCTGTACTACTTGGTGGGGATTCCATTTCCAACTTGGAAAACCAAAACCACCCAAAAGGTAAGAAATCCTTGAGGAGGGGACTCAACATAGATTATTACAGTTTCCAATTCTAATCCCAAATTGTATTCTTTCCTTAAGATTTTGTTTAAGACAAAGCAAGAGAGCAAAAGTGGGGTAGAGGGGCACAGGGAGACCTAAGGAGGGAGTGCAATGTGGGGCTAGATCCCAAGACCCTGGAATCCTGACCTGAGCCCAAGGCATACACTTAACCAACTGAGTCATCCAGGAACCCTAATCCCAGGTTTTAAAAGGAGTTTGGTAGAGTGGGAGAAACACCTAAAACGGGAAGTCTTAAGAGAACAGACATTCACCCCTCTAGGAAAAGAGGCCTGGCAGGGGTAAGTGTTAAGAAAGGACTAAGGTTTCTACTTGAAACTACAGTCTATCTGGGTATGGTGGTGGTTTTTGGATAGAATCCCAAACACAGGGAGTCTGTAGTCCTGGATTGGGTTATTTTGAGAGGATGGGGTCTGTGTAAGAGAACAAAGTTTTCCAGCACTCGATCATATCGAGTCACATTCCCATGTCCAGCATCACTCGATCAAGCCTTCCTTCATGCTGGGCTGTTCAGGAGAACACTACTAAGCCTCTGAGAAGACAGTGGGGTCTGAGCTATGACCCTAGATACAGGGTCCTACCTGAGGCAGCACAGATGTGTGTGTTGGGCTTCATTTTCTATGTCCTCACTGAACAAAGGACTTCTGATTGGGAATACCAAGTGTGGACCTCCCAGACAAAGTCGTCCCCTGAGTTTTTCAAAGAAGTAAATATTGACAAAATTTTATCACCTTAAAAGCTGAAAAAAGCAAGGAACACAAAGTTCTATTAAAGTCCTAGAATTCTTGGATAAAGAATGTTTTCATTTCCGAGAGGAGAGTAAGACATGGGTCCCAACCCGCCTCATTCTTTTCATTTTTCTTCTAGTGTCAGGGCAGAGCCAAGAGGAGGAGGAAAGGTTGGACTCTGGAAGGTAAGGTTCTGCCTATTCCAACTGAGCTCTCCAAGGCTGATCCTTGCTGTCCTCTCCATGAGGGCCCAGTCCAGGATCTCTGAGGATGCGAGCTGCTAGATACATTCCCTCAGAGGAGAGGCTCATGGAAATGCAGCTAGAGTGCAAAACCCTTCTCAGATTCCCTGCTCTGACCATTACTGAGCATGAAGCAGTGATGGATCTGGACAATGAGTGCTGCCCAATAGGTGGCCGTGTGAGATGACAAGAGTCAGAACTTCTGTCTCCTGACTTTGTGAAAGCTCTGTGACATCATGGATACTCATGAGTCTTCCCTGACCTCTGCTTCACAGAGGTGGTATGATCATCACATGGATAATTTACATGAAAGTACTTTATACAGGAATCTAGATTACTAAACATCATTGGCCATTTGCCCTCATCTATTGATTTTTGAGGCATTCGGAGTCCAACATCCCAAGGCTGTCCCATAAGGGGCCTCCTGTATTAATACCCATGTTTCTACTTTCATAATATAATTCACTCTCCTGTTTCCCAAGATGACAGATGGTACCAACAGGAAGTGGAGGAGACCCAGAAGCTGATCTCTGTTTTAAGAAGGTGACCAGTCTTTCCCCTTCTATCCTGTTGCCTCTTAGAGCACGTTTTATTAAATTGCAGGGTTCACTGCAGTCTGTCATAGCCATGGGGAAGTAGCCATCGGAACAGATATTGGGATGAAGGCTACTGTGTACACTGTCAAGTCATAAAGGTGGGGCACGTGAAGGGACAGCAGGCTCCAGGTGGCGCCTCCCTTGTCAGGCCTGCATGGCCTCCTCCCCTTGTTCTGGTCCTGGCTGCAGTTTTGTACTTCCTGTCTCCTGCAGCCCCCTCGGCCGGCATCATGATACCATCCACATTTGTGAACTGTTATGTCCAGACCCCTCCTGTGAGGGATGTAATAGCACAACTGCTGAGATCAATCGGCTGCTGTTCCTGCAGGCTCTGGAAGATTCTATTCCCTTGGCTTCCAAGGCTCCTGTGACTTCTTCATCATTCACTCTCTCCTCTGACTTCTCAGCAGCCCCTCCAGGAGAGCAAACACCAGCTTCACTGCCTGAGCCTTCCCCACCACCTGCCTCCAACTTCTCACCTAACCCAGGGATCCCTGTGGCTGATTTCTTTCCACCATCACCACCGGGTGATTCTCTGTTACCAGAGCCCTTTCCTCCCTTGGATTCCAAATTCCCAATGGGTTATTTGCCAGCCCAGCCCCCTGCCTTTCCACCTCCTGTCCCACCACATCATGCTCATTCAGTGGATGTAGTGTCCAGAGATAGCACCTCTAAATATACTCTTTTCTCTGGAATCTACCCTTTCCCAAGATGTCAGCCCCTGACTGGAGTTGTCCCAGAGGGTGAATCCCGCTGAGACCTTTGCTCTTCATCACGCACCACCAACCCGGTCTGCTTCGCCACCGCCAGACTGCAATGTAACTGTGACTCAATCTAAACCGATTTCCATCTCAAGGAAGCCCATTCCAGAGAGCTCACCCCCACAGAGCGCTGGTGGGTTGTCTACTTATGTCCCAGCAATCACAGGCATTGACCCCTCCAGCTGGTCAATTTTAGACCTCCCTCGGTGGCAAACTCATGCCAAAGACTTCTTCTCTTCAACCTTAGCTCCACGTGATTTCCATCAAGCCCTCCATTCTTCAGAGGCTTCTTCCAGGGGAGACCCTGCAGTCAACCTTGTAGAGCGTGGTAACCTCTCACTTCTCAGGCCTGATGCCCTGGCACTTCTAGAGAAACAAGTCCAAAAGAGGTGTGATTTCCTCAGGTGGAAGGAAACAAAGGGTTCTTTTCCAAAGCAAAGAATTGCTGAAAAGCATGATTTGGCATTCTCCCTTCCTTTCTGGAGCAGCAAAGACCAATCAAAGGAGCTGCATATGCATCAGCAGCACCCATACCCTACAACCTTGGAGGATGGCCACTTATAGCAACCCCCCATCCAGTTCTTCTGGGGTCTCCAAACTCCGCATAGCGAGTCCTTCTTTGCTGCTGCTGATGCCTCAGGTAACATCTCGAATGCCTCCCCAGAGCAGGAATCCCCAGTAGTTCCCCATCCACTTTCTCCATCCTTGCCTGAGAACCCACCTCAATGCCTGCCTCAAACCCAGGCCCTACTATCCCTCATGTCCAGCCCCAGGACCACCTTCAAATCCCCAGTCCCAATCCTGCCATCGGGTCCTCTACCCAACATCAAGATCTGTGGAGTGTGTTTTCCCAGGCCTCAGAATGAATCCGAGAGTCTCACATCAACAGAAATGCAACACTTGGAATGGAACGTGTTGCAGAAGGTACAGAAACATGTGTGGGGTTTACCCACTGTAGTCCAAAGATCCCAGGAGGACTACTGTCCTTCAGCTCCTAACCCTTCTCTCAGCCACAAGGCCACCAAGGCCCACATTGTAATCTCTGTCCCTCCTGGACAGTTTCCTCTGAATGAAGAGCTTCAGAGAAAACTAGAGAGTCACCTTCGAAAGAGGCTCATCCAACACCGGTAGGGCCTGCCCTGCAGGATCTATGAGTCTCTTGCACTGATGAGCGGTGTGAGTACTCTTTCACAACTACCTGAGTCTCAGCGCCATTGTGGATGCTCTAATAAGAGTCAGATCAGATGGAGTATGTCAAAAAACATGTATGTGGAGGACCCAGAAATTCTTCTGCCAGAGGACAGTGACATGGCAAAGTACGAAGATGACCTGGAGAAGGATCAGGGACACAACCCAGAGAATGGCCCAAAAGATGATCTGTTGTGTTTCCCAGTTGTTTCTTCAGAGAATGATATGGGGTGTGATTCTGAGAAAGAACTTAGGAGCCCATCAGTGAAAAACTCCATGGTGTCTGTGGAGACTATGGGTCAGAGACAACTTGAAAATGCTCTGAAGATACATTTACGCAGAAAGTCTGAGGAAATCAGTGAGGGTTAGTTGCCTGGGACTGTGAAAAATCCATGGCATACTATGAAGCAGACATCACTTCTTTCTGAGAAATCCCAGACTGAAATAAAACAGAGAAGTTCACCACCATCAGAGGTTGAGGACTACTCCCTGAATACCTTCCAGGAGCTTTCTTTTGTTGAATCTAGTGCAGAAGAGAAGCTGGAAGACCATATGTAAAGGTTTAATAAGAGGGTGACTTGGGGCCTTCCCCCTAGGGTCCTTGAATCCATGCAGCTCTTTAAATCAAAAGAGTCCGCATACTCCCTTGATGGAAATTTGAAATCTCTCCATGGAGACGAAGTAGGAACAACAAATTCAGCCCCATCCTGCGTCATCCTCTCCCTGCCACCTCAACTGGGGGGAAGGAAGAACAGAGAATTCTGAGGCAATAACCCTCTAATATCAACCATCAGTTGGCAGAGGATGTTCTGAAATCTAAGGATGGCAGCCAGACTCTTACATCTGTCAGACATGACACCATAGGCAACAGACAGCCCCCAAGGCTGCCTACGAGGCAAGGTGCGTTCAGATGTGAGCCAAAGGGTAAGAGTGCAAATTCAGGTGCTGGAAGAGGAGGGCAACAAGGTATAAAGATGAAGAATCCAGAACCTGTTGTTGTGCCCACAGAGTCCAGGGAGATATTCAGGACCAAGGAATTTCATACACATCAAGCACAGCCTAGCATCTTGACAACCAACAAGCCAGTTTGCTCACAAATTATATGGGGGAATGAGCATCAAGTCAAAACCACCATCCCACCAAACACACGATCCTAAATCACTGAATTTCAAAGAACAACTCTTTCATTAGTTAAAGCTCATGCTGGAGGACAAGGAGCGTAGCCAGGCAGAGGCCCCATACACTGGCCTGCCCCCTGCCTCAGATTATTTGACTTACAAGGCCTCACTGACTCAGGGTGTATCCCGTGGGACACGAGAGCTTCCCAGGTGCTGCATGTCCATCCAGAGGACACAGGAATTACTATGGAACAACAGCAGGAGCCCTGGGTCCATAAGCATGTCTTAAGGAAGTGACAGAATAAGAATCTCCCACCGGCTATAAAGATCATGAGGCCTCCGTGTTCCAAGGCACAAGAGCGTGGTGCAGGGGATGCAGGACTGGAAACATCCCAACTGAGAATGAGCAGGTTCCCTACTGCAGATGTGGCATCGCAGAAGAGGTACGCAGTATTGAAGGTGAAGCTTGGAAGCCAGCCTTTCTAGACCCTATCACAGAAGGGTCAGCTGCCTCCTGAAAGCCTTTCACAGAAGGGTCAGCCTCATTCTGAAAGCCTTTTCAGTAAAAAAATGAAGGATTTTTTGCAATGGCTTACTCTTGGGATAAAATTCAAAAGGCAAGAAAACTCCCAAGAGAAACCCTGTCCCCTATCTGTGGAAAGCAGAGGCCTACTTAACAGTAGAGCTGCCTTTACCGGGACTCCCGAAGCTCAGAAGATCATGACAGCTGTTGGGAAGTTCCAAGAGGAGAGAATGAGGTGTCGGCATGCAATAGGCAGCACCTGCCCTCAGCAGCCCATTCCCTCCCCAACCAAGTTTGAGAAAACTCATCAGAAAGCACAAATGCAGGCCCAGGCACAGCCTGTCCTAGGGTACCCTTTCACCTACAGGGTTCCTGCCGGTAAGGATACAAATACCAGGTCCTGCCAGCAAGAAGCTGTCATTGCTGGTCAAGGCCTTACTGGAAGTAACAGCTCAGAAACAAGGATAGACAGCCCCAGAAAGTTGTGGAATTTAAGGATCAGCTACCGCATCAGAAGTATCCCCTCTCCATGACCCTCAGGGAGCCTGCACCCCACCCAAAGACCACCTGTGGTCATCAGGCGCCCCAGTGGCATCTGGCCACTCTCACGACTCCTGAAGGCACTGCGTGCAGAGATATGTGTCTACCATTTACACAGAAAACCCTTCTCCAGAATTTCCAGTGAGAGTGTTTTTTTTTGGGGGGGGCGGATATCCCACCCCAAAATAATGCCTTGTGAGGAATAAATATTTCTCTATTGAAATGATGTCTGTTTTGTGTACTGTCTTGGGAGCATGGGTTTTGGGTAACTCAGCTTAGCTCTTAACTGATTGCTTCCTTCAGCTTCTAAAAGGTGACCAATCTCCTAGACCTCTTGGGAAATATGGATCATGTGCCCCCAAAAGTCCCCCAAAGCCCATTCCCTCTCTGATGAAGTTTGAGGAGATGGGCTCTTTCTCCTGTCCCATGGCTTAGCCTTACTGAGAATGTATAGTAGCTCACACCTCTCCCTTCATTGAATGTTTTACACTCTTTACGGAAAGTCTTCTGTATCTGAAGAGGATCAAAGACAGGTATAGTTTTCAGAAAATAATGATTAAGCCACTGTTGTTTCTTCACTTTTATTATGTTACAGTAGGTAATAATTACTTAGAAGTCAGTGATCAGAGGATCCCACAGGTGGATGAACTCTGAGTGGGAGTGCTTTTCAGGGGTGGCATTGCTGTTCAGGTTGATCTTGGGCTGGTTGGAGTAACGTCAAAGAATACCCTAGATGATGCTGAATAATCTGTCCTGTGAGTCACGTTAAACTTGACATTGAGGTTTCCCACTGGAAGTGCTTCCCTTCCCTGGTTGCTGGACTGATGATGTTTTTTTGCAGAACAAAAGCATCACTTAGCTGTTAGTGGTGGGAATGTTGACAAGGCAGCTACCACCTTCCAGGGTAAGACACCTTTGACGAAATGAAAAGATGAAAGAGGGACCTTGCTGGTAGAACAAAAGTTTGTTTCTAATCATCCCCTTCTCAGGACACTGTCCTGCTCCCCTCCTTCCTAATTCTGATCCAGGCACCACCACTTTGAGGCAGACTGGAATCTGTCACAGTCTACTGGTGCCTTATACCAAAATGGCATGGTTCTGTTCTTGAGTATGCAAGCAATACCTGCAGGCTGTCAGGCATGGCATCCCCTTTGGGGGAAGGTGATCTTGGTGCCTGCCTCCCATCCACACTTGATGACAATATATAAAATACTGCCTTTACTATGGCTAGGATGGTGGTATGTCACCTTCATTATTCATGGCCTTAGTGGAGCCATGGTAGGTCTTCCCCTGAAGACATGCAACTTATGAACCAGAGGTGAGTTTTAGACTGTGTACCAGGATACAGACGTTTGGGAGCTTACCATGGAACACCATGGAATGCTTTTTTTTTTGGAGGGGGGTGGGGAGGCCCAAGACGACATCCATTCCCACACTTACAGTAAGGCTCTGGAGGGAAGGCAACTCCATCTCAGACTGGGACTCAAAATGGGGTGAGTGTGCTAAAGAACACTTGAAGTAGTCTTCTGGACAGTCTCAGGACTGCTCAGTGCTAAAACAAACAAAAAAAAAAACAGATGTCCATGACCTCTCCACCACACTTGTAGCTTCTTGTCCAGGTTATCATTGACCCTACACTATTTGAATGTTGGGGTCACAGAAAGAATGCAGATATGACTCTGTGGAGGCCCTGAGGGGCACAATATATGGGAAGGGGCCCCAGGCGGGGAACCTGAAAAGGTGAGGAGGGGATACAGGAGGCTCTACATCTATGCGGACAGACCAGCCAGTAACCCAGCCTGCCGGTTCCTACTTAATCTCATTTTAGAGTCCACTGTGGCCAACCCAGTGCATTTCGTGCCACCCTGTAGAGTTTATTACTGGGAATACTTCTGCCATCGGGAATACTATAATCTGACATTCTGTCCCTCTGCCTCATGCCCCTGTCCTTCCAGCTTATATGTCCCTGTTAATTTTTCTAATCCACATCATCCACTTTCCACTTCGTGCCTATCCAGCAAGGCCTTGTTCTTCCTTTCCTCACTCTCCAAGGTAGAACTGATGGCTTGTGAGTAACCAACATGTAAAAAGCACCAGTCCAGCATAGGAAATAGAGTCCATGGTACTGTAACAGCATTATCTGGTGACATGTGGTAGCTGCAGTTGTGGTGAGCACAGCACAGCATAGAATTGCATACCTGACACTAATGTGATATTGCATCAGCCATTCAATTAAAAAAAAACAACACAGGCTCCAATACCAGGGGACGACCCCATCTAATCCCCTTCAGTCCTTCCTGTCTGGCAAAATCCTGTCTCTCTGCCTTTTTAGGGAATGCCTTTCCATATGTAACTGATTATTGTTGGATTAAAGTTCCCATGTCAGAACTGAGTCTACTCACAACGGAGTCTACTGATGCCACATGAAATTCAGCCCCAGCACTACCTGGAAATCATTCATTCACTCCACAAATACTTATTCAAGACTTACTAAGTTGAATAAAATAAATGGAGTTAGGTCACTACTTCCTTAGTACATTCACTCCTCAGTGTTCTCAGATCTAAGTTATTTTATTTTACTTTTAATTTCATTTGAGAGAGAGCAGGAGCACAATCAGGGGGCCCGGCAGAGGTAGAGGGAGAAGCAGGCTTTCTGCCAAGCAAGGATCAGGACTCAATCCCAAGACACCAGGGTCATCACCTGAACCAAAGGCAGATTCTTAACTGACTGAGACACCCAGGTGGCCCTCAGATGTATTTCAAATTTCCTTTAATTTCCTCAAATGTAGGCCATCTTCACTTGTTCTGCAGATGTACTGGACCACAGCTCACAGAGGAGCAAGAAAGCAATGATGGAGTTTCTCACAAAACAAAACAAACCCAAATCTTTCCCCAAAAAATCTCCCCATTCTTCATTTTCCTCTTTCTTCCTGTTATATGGAAAGAGGTTTCCTTCCCAAGCTCAAAGGAAATATACTTTCTGAGTGTCTTTATTGAGAGAGAGCTAACTTCTAGTCTTGATGGACTGATCTACGCTTGCCAGGTCTCCTTCTGACCCCTCCTCCCTGTCCTTATGAGGCACCCAACATCTTATTTTTAATGGTTTTTACTACAGAAATGTTTAAGCTTGTCCAAGAGCACATATAACAATATAACTTCCTACATATCTGTCACCCAACTTGCACTAATATCATTGGGCGGGTGTGATACACTGTGATTAAAGTGCAAAAGCCCCTGTGAAACATTTTGCCATCCATCTCTGAGACATATGCTGTGTGTCCACGTCAAAGCTCTCACATTTCTTTGATGTTTATTACCTGTGCTACACACTTATTCACAACAGGTGTATGCAGCATTGGTGACGAAATGGCACTGGGCTTTAGGAGCTTTGTCAATCAGTTCTGCTCTGCCTTAAAGTCAACCCTGAGGAGCCATTTGAGTGAATTTCTCAACCCCACAGAAGAAGTAATCTTACAGAGCAAATTCAGGGCAGAATTTCACTGTCCCTTAATCACTCAGTAACTGTAATATGCAAAAAGTATAGAAGGACACTATATGTTGTTAAAGACTTGACACTATGTGTCTTCAAATATTTAGAAGAAAAATTTGTCCTGTTACTTTTCAAATAAACTACTGTGTTTCACCTTAAATGAAGTATATCAAACACTTCACTCTCTCCAAAATGGCGTTAAAAGTAAAAGATTAGATGAAAACTGCTCAATATCACTAACCAACAGAAAAATGCAAATCAAAATCAATATTTGCCAAAATTTCACACCCACAAGGATGGCTAAAATAAAAAAAGAATACAAATGTCGGTGGGAATGTGGAGAAATTAGAACCCCACACAATGTTGGCGAGAATGAAAAATGGTACAGCTATTTTAGAAAACAGTATGGCAGTTGCTCAAAATGTTAGTCATAGGGTTAACATAGGACCCAGCAGTTCCACTTCTTGGTATATACTCACGAGAAATGAAAACATTAAAAAAAAAAGAAGCAAAAAATAAAAATAAAAATAGGATCTAAAATTTGAAAAAAAAAAAAAGAAAACATAGGTCCACACAAACACTTGTAAACAAATGTTTACATTTGTTTACAATTTGTTACATTTGTAGCTATCTTATTAAAAGGTCAAAATATGGAAACAATTCAAACATCTGTCAACTGATAAAACGACACAGGGTTGCAGATTGGATAAAACGACAGGACCCATCCATATGTTGTCTACAGGAGACCCATTTTGAACCTAAGGATACGCCCAGATTTAAAGTGAAGGGATGGAGAAACATCTTTCATGCCAACGGGCCTCAAAAGAAGGCCGGGGTAGCGATTCTCATATCAGATAAATTAGATTTTAAACTAAAGACTGTAGTCAGAGATACAGAAGGACAGTACATTATTCTTAAAGGGACTATCCACCAAGATGATCTAACAATTGTTAATATCTATGCCCCCAATATGGGAGCAGCCAATGACATAAGAAAACTATTAATCAAGATAAAGAGTCATATTGATATGAATACATTGATAGTAGGAGATCTTAACACGCCTCTCAA
>PISX010037870.1:0-10673 GCA_004024625.1 Mellivora capensis
ATATATATATATATATTAGACTGGTGACTAGAACAGGGTCACCCACTTAATTGTGGGGTATTTTGGTCTCTTAGAGGAAAGTACCTCCCAAAATTTTAAAGAATGAAAAACGTATATAAGGGTAAACACAATGAAGGGATGGAATATGCCTATAAAGATGAAAAACAATTTTTTTTTTAATTTCTGAAAAAAGGAGTTGATAAAGTAAGTTGGTTGGGAGAATAAAGAAAAAGAAATTGGAGAGAATTTGCTCAGGCTGGAGACTAGAACAAGCCTGGAGCTAGACTTAGGGTATATTTTGATCCACTAGAGGAAGTTGTACCCCAAATTTTTTAGAAGAAAAAACCGTTATGTGAATACAAAAAATAAAGTTAAATACTATGAAGGATAAAATATGACTATAATAATGAAGGTTCAAAAAAGATTATTATTTTTTTGAAAGGTATTGTTAAGATAGACTAGTTAAAAATGTTAAAAAAGAAAAGGGTAAAAGTTAAACAAAATTTAGCAGAAAAAGAAAAAAAGAAAAAAAAGAAAATTAAAGAAAAAATTGAATTAACTGCAAGACTAAGGAATCATGCAGAGAAAGCCATGAATTCCGTGCTTTGCTTTCTCCTCCTCTGGGATTCCACTGCTCTCCTTGTTAAGTGAACTTGGTCTTGGCTGGATTTCTTGTTGATATTCTTGGGGAGGAGCCTACTGTAGTGGTTCTCAAGTGTCTTTGCCCGAGGCACAGCTGCACCGCCCTTCCCAGGGGCCGGGCTAAGTGATCCCAGGGGCCGGGCTAAGTGATCCACTCGGTTTCGCTTTCGGGAGCTTTTGTTCCCTGAGCGCTTCCCGTAGAGTCCGGAGGACGGGGATGAAGATGGCGGCCGCCCAGTCTCCGGCCCGGAGGAGCCGAGAGCTCAGGCCCCACTTCTTGGTGCGCTCTCAGAGAAAAGCCCCAATCACTCCCGTCTCCCTCGCCTCCGGCCACGCTCCGAGCTCACCCAGAGTGCGACCAGTTCAAGGTGACCCCGAGCTGAGAGCTCACTCCTCGGCTCTGCCTCTGTCGCCAGCTTCCCGCTCCGATACCTGCGAGCTCTGCGACACTCAGACACCCTTCTGTGACCCTGAGGGACCTGGGGCCACGCTGACCCCGCGTGGGCTTCACCCCGGTTTAGCCTCTGGAGCGATGTCCCTCCGTGGAGCAGACTTTTAAAAGTCCCGATTTAGTGCTCCGTGGCTCCGCCGCTGGCCGGGAGCCGCCCCTCCCCCGCGGTCTATCCTCCCGTCGCTTTCGATTCACTTCTCCGCCGGTCCTACCTTCCAGAAAGTGGCCGATTTCCTGTTTCCAGAATTGCTGTTCTTCCTCTCTTCGATCTCCCGTTGGATTTGTAGGTGTTCGCCATGGTTGGATAAGCTCTCTAGTGATCCCCTGCAACCTGATGTCGTCTCAGCTGCTACTTCTCCGCCATCTTGACCGAAATCGCCAATCTTCCAAGAAAATTTTAATTCATCAAGGCAAATGTCGCACATCAGAGAAATAGCTATTGTCAGAGTAATGGTAAATCAAAGCAAGGAGGTCTAAAGAGTGTTCACAGGAAGGTGAGTCCTCTCTTTATGGTACTAGTTTCCACAGGGTTTCAGTATCACCTTCCGCAGTCACTTCCTAGCCCACTATACTGTAGTATCTTATTTTCTTCACGTCATTTACCACTATCTCAAGCCACATTTCCTGTCTTTCTTCATGGTTTTTCTGTCTTCCCGCACTAGAACCCAGGCTCCAACAGTACAGACAGCTTGTCTCTTCCGTTCACCACCTTAAATAACCTAGGACAGCCGTGGTCATATAGACGATCATTTCCAAAATAAGCCACAAATTTGGGGGTCATGGGTGTGGCTTTTGGAGTGTCCTCTCCCTGTCATGAAGATGGTAAATCAACGAGGCAGAGAATTCAGTAGAAAATCCAAGCATATTCATTGTCTGCAATCTCCCCCTGCAACACGTTCTAGAGTTTCTAATTAAGAATCAGCATGTTATGGAGTAAGCACTGGATTGAGGTCAGAAAAGGTGTTTACCTCTTGGCTCTGGCACTTCCTTACTATGTAAATTTGAAAAAATCAGTTACAGCTTCTGTACCTCAGTCCCCTGGGGGCACCAATACCTATGTGAAAGGGCTGATAGATCATCTGGTGCAAATAGCATCTTTTTTTAAGTGGTTTTCTTTTTTGTTTTTAACTTGGTCCTATCTACTCAGTAGGTTTATCAAGACCATTGACATAACAGATTGAAGCTGTATAAAAACACAAAAATGCATGTGACTTACAAGCTTAAATGGAAACAATTTTTCTTTTGATTTTTGAATTCTCACTGCATAGTATCTGCTCAGGATACTGTGACAGACAACTCAGGTGCCCCACACCACTTATTTCTTGAAATGTTTAATGTGAAGAAACACTTTATCTTGGAAACAGGTTTGTGAGAGAGCAGCAGCTTTAAAATAAAATTACATGAAGACATCAGTAGCAACAGCAGCTCCCTTTTAGGTGACCTCAGAATGATGGCTTTGCATGGAATATGCAAGTAGGTGGTTCATATCCCTCCTCTTCGTGTCAGATGCATGTAGTGCTGAACATATGGATGCGTGACCTGTAGGTCTTTACAGAAAGTACATTAACAGCTACTTTCCTGGATTTTTCATCTTTGAAAGCAATTACAAAGACCACCACTGTTTTCTGGACTTATGGTCTCACTCTAAATAAGTTGGCTGTGTCTAGGTCCTCTAAATAGTGTTTTT
The DNA here is from genome assembly GCA_004024625.1 of Mellivora capensis. Lineage (NCBI taxonomy): Eukaryota > Metazoa > Chordata > Mammalia > Carnivora > Mustelidae > Mellivora > Mellivora capensis. Next base: position 2,781 of record PISX010037870.1, read on the forward strand.
GCATTTAGACACCGTATTCTAAATATCCATCCCTTCACTCCTTTATTCACCAAGAAATACATATTGCATTTACTGTTTGCCAGACACATAGAAATGACTAAGATACAGTCTGTGCCCTTAAGGAGAATACAGACTCAACGTAAAGACGGGCATATAAACAAATAACTCCAACACATTAGTTAAAGTCATGCAGTGGATTCCTATGTCTTCCACCCACACTGATTGCATCAGCTCACCAGTTTGTAATTTCATAGGTGTCTGTTGTTATTCACCTTTCACAGATGTCTAGTCAGTGCTGTTATATTACAATAAGAATCAGTTAATTCACAGATGAACCCTAATCTAATCTGAAAACAAGAAGAACTTTAAAAAATCTCTAACCTAAAAAATAGAGCTTTGAGCAATTAATTAATATTAATTAACTTAAACATACATAGGTTTTAAATGTTCTCTCCAATCTAAAGATGGAGATTGACAACATGGGAAAAAAAACAGATGATGCAGTACATGATGGCTACAAAGGACTCACGGAACTAAAGACAGAAATAGGTTTAAATAGAAGTATGAGAAAAGATATTCCATGAAAATAGCAACCAAGAGATAGCATCCAACTTGATAAGGAAGAATTAAACTGTCACAAGATGACATGATACTAAATACAGAAAACCCTAAAGACTTCTCCAAAAAATTATATTAGAACTAATAAATAAACTCAGTAAAATTCCAAAACACAAAATTAATACACAGAAATCTGTTGCATTTCTCTACACTAATAATGACCTAGCAAAAAGAGAAATTAAGGAAGCAATCTCATTTACAATCATATCAAAAAGAATAAAATATATAAGAATAAGTTTCACAAGTAGTCAAAGCAATCCTGAGAAAGACAAAGCTGGAAGTATGACAGTCCCAGATTTCAAATTATGCTAAAAAGCTATAGTAATCAAAAAAGTAGGGTAATGGCACAAAAATAGACAGAAGGATCAATGGAACAGGATAGAGAGCCCAGAATAAACCCAAGCTCTATGATCAGTTATTCTACAACAAAACAGGTAAGAATATGTAGTGGGGAAAAGATAGTCTATTCAATAAATGTAATTGGGAAAAGAATGAAATGTGACCACTTTTTAAACACCATATAATAAAATACTCAAAATGAGTTAAAGATCTGTATGTTGGGCCTGAAACCATAAAAATCCTAAAATACAAACTTGGGAAGTAAACTCTTGGACATTGGTCATAGCAATTTCTTTTGCATCTGTCTCCTCAGGCCAAGGGCAACAAAAGCAAAAATTAAACAATTGGGAGTACGTCAAACTATAAAGTCTTTGCCCAGCAAATGAAACCAACAACAAAATGAAAAGGCAATCAAATGATGGGAGAAGATATTTCCAAATGGTGTATTTGATAAGGGAGTAGTATCCAAAATACACAAAGAACTCATACAACCAGATACACACATTTACAAAAATTTGATTACAGTGGGCAAAGGACCTAAACAAATATTTTTCCAGAGAAGACATTCAAATGGGCAATAGGCATACGAAAAGAAGTCTAATATTACTAATCATCAACCACGATGCTCTTAAAGGTAAACAGGTAGGGGCACCTAGGTGGCTCAGTCGTTAAGCATCTGCCTTCAGCTCGAGCCCTGATCCCAGAGTCCTGGGATCGAGCCCCGCATGGGACTCCCTGCTCAGCAGAAAGCCTGCTTCTCCCTCTCCCACTGCCCCTGCTTGTGTTCCCTCTCTCACTGTCTCTCTCTGTGTCAAACAAGTAAATAAATAAAATCTTAAAAATGAAAAAGGTGGATAGATAAATAAACTGTGATACATCCAGACAATGGGGTATGATTCAGGTCTAAAAATAAAGGAGCTGTCAAGCTGTGAAAAGACAAGGACGAGCTTTAAATTCATGTCACTGAGTGAAAGAAGCCAATCTGGAAAGGCCACCTTTTATATGATTTCAAGAGCACAACCTTCTGGAAAAGGCAAGACTGTACAGACAACAAAAAAGGTCAGGGATTGCCCAGGACTGTTTGGGAAGGAGGGTAAATACGTGGGACCCAGAGGATTTTAAGAACCGTGAAAATCCTGTGTGATACTATAATGATGGAGACACGTCATTATACCTTTGTCCAAACACGTGGAACGTACAGCACCAAGAGTGACCCCGAAGAGAACAAGGACTCACTACAAAGTGCCCATGAAGGTTCATCAGGTGTGACAAATATATGATCCTGATGTCGGGCATGGATTAGGCAGAGGCTGGAGGGATGGGGCATATGGGAAATTCCCCTCCATTTTGCTGTGTTCCTAACACTCATCTTAAAAATGACTTTAAAGAAAGAGAAAAGGGGTGCTTGGCTGGCTTGGTCAGTGGAACATGGGACCCTTGATCAGCGTCAAGCGGTCCAACCCCACATTGGTTGTAGAGATGATTTAAAAATAAAGTAGAGAAACAGTCCTAGGAAGTTGCTAAATGTGAAAGAAAAATTAGATAGCACAGCTTAATGATACAAAAGTTTATAGTAATGTATAGAATATATCTAGATATAATACTATTTTAAATTTGTTCTGACTTCTAATACCTAGTTTAAAGTGATCACCGCTGAGCCCCCAATGTCACTAACTCCTTGTAGAAAATGCTAACAAGTGACCGAGGTCTGCTTCCATGGCACACCCTTGATTCCTCCACAATGACTCTGGGAACTTGAGAGAACAAGAAAGGAATCACTGATAGAAATAGAGACAGCCAGGCCCCCTCCCACGGTGCATGAGGCTCGGGCTCAAGTTCCCTGCTCCGCTCAGACACAGAGGTGAGAACACAGAGGAATGGAGTTGGTGATTTTACCATTGCCTACACATTTTAAATGATCGGTTTCAACCTTCACTGAACTTGAAAGCCATACTATTTTTAGTACATTTCTGGTGTCAGGCAAGCTGGTTTAACCAGTTTTTCACTATTGGTAATCCAGGAAGGCCCAAACAGAAAAGGCCCTTTGCTGGCACGTGTGTTCATACACGTCCTAGTGTTTATGGTCAAATGTGGATGAGGACTGCAGGGGCAGAAAAAGGGAACACAAGTACTGTGAAAACCAGCAGGGGAAGCACTGTTCAAGAAAACAGGGCAAGATATTAACTACAATAGCAGATAAAGGCAGTGTCTTCAGGAAATACAAGAAAAAAACCAGCAGAATAGGGCAAAAATACACAAAATGTAACAAGACTGACCATGTGTAAGTAATTAATTGTTAGAGTTGGGTAATAAAACATAGCAATGAATCATTCCATTCCCTTGACTTTTGTTTATGTTTTAAATTTTCCATAATGAAAAAAAAGAGAGAAAGAAAATCAGAAAAAAGGTGTCCCAATTTGTTCTTTTTTTTTTAAACCTTCTTTAAACAATGAAATAAAAATTTATAAAAGTGATTAGAATGCATATAAAGACAAGATGCATTTGTGGTAAAACTTCCTCAGAAAAAATAATGCAACACAGAAGACTGGATTAATGCCCGTGAAGGAAAGGCCACCGGTTAACCAAGAACAGGTTGTGAGTTTAACAAAATGGGTCAGCTCAGCCATGTTTGCGTGTCATTTTAAGCTTTTCACCAGAGAGATGAGAAGCCTCACTTGGGAAAGTTAGCATGTTGGTGTAAATACACAAACACGCACACGCTGTCCATTCCACGAAATGAGAGAGAAGATTCATATGAGATTGTACCACATGAGCAAGTAGTTGGAGATAAATGGTTTGAGAAAGTTGGTTTGAGTACTGAGTCCGTTATTTCTTAAATCACTGAATGCTAGGAAACAGTAAATGTTTCTTAAAAACAAATATGGTACCAATTCAAAGACAAAAGGGAGGTTTTTGTGAGAATGATACACTGAATCCAATCTTTCGCAAATAGAATCAAATTGAAAACAACAGTGAAGTTTTGAAGAGCCAGCCAGGCTTAGTATTTAGTTATTTTTGTCAGTAAAATCACAGTATGGTGGAGAGGCGAGGAAACCTATTACACAGTATCCACTATTTGGTTTAACATAAAATGTATACTGTGCCTCAGGAAATTTTGTTTGAAAATTGAATCTGCTTTAGGGACTAGTCCTCAGTGAAAGACCCTAACCTGAATAATAAGTGTGAGTTGTTACAGAAATTATGAAGGGGCGCCTGGGTGGCTCAGTTGATGAAGCATCTGCCTTCAGCTCAGGTCATGATCCCAGAGCGCTGGGAAGCCCCACATCGGGCTCCCTGCTCAGTGGGGAGCCCGCTCCTCCTTCTCCCCATGCCCCTCTCCCAGCTCGTCTTTCTCTCTCTCTTTCAAATGAGTAAAAAAAAATCTCTAAAAAAAATTATGATAAAGTTTTAGGCCTTAGGAAAACAATAAAAAATCATAAGTATGCATATTTTGTTCTCATGCGTCCCCTTCTGAATGACAAAAGCACAAATTCCCCAGCATAGGTCCACCTGGTCTGAGTTACTATGGTCCCAGTTTCTGACCACCACATCTCCCCTTAGCCCCCCAGGCCCTGTCTTACCCTAACATCCAGTTCCTATCTGAATTTTTTCCTCCAGAATCAACCCCGTCAACTCCCTAAATCTAGTTTTGCATAGAACAAAAGGTTTATTTAAACCATGTGTCTGACAAATTTTTTAAAGACCCCTAATTTAGAAGGAAGAAAAGCCCACTTAAGAAGCAACTAATAATTTGTGATTTTTACAGAAAGGCCTAAGGAGAACTTAGGAGTATGCCTGAGTTGTTTTTTTTTTTTTTCCAGCTTTACTGAGGTACAACCAAGACATAAAATTGTGGGGTGTTTAAAGTGTACAGCATGCTGGTGTGAGAGGGCTGCACCCTGTGGAAGGCCCAGGGAGCTGACACAGCCCAGCACCTCACATACTCACTTTGGTTCTTCCTCTTAGTGAATTCCAGCCGTACAATACAGTGTTTGCTGACTTACAGTCACTGTGTTATATTCGCACACTTTGCTTATCCTACAACTGACTTTATACCTTTTTACCAGTCTCTCCCTCTTTCACCCACCCCACAGCTCCAAGCAACCATGGTTTTACCCTCTGTGTCTGTGAGATCACTTTTTATTAACCCCCATATAAGGGCTAACATACTGAATTTGTCTTTGATTTAGTTCACTTAGTATAATGCCCTCTGGATTCATCTATGTTGCTACAAATGGTAGGGTTTCCTTCTTTTTTATTTTATTTATTTATTTTTTGAGGATTTTATGTATTTATTTGATCGAGAGAGAGCACAGGAGCAGGGGGTGTGCAGAGGGAGAGGGAAAAGCAGGCTCCTGCTGAGGAGGGAGCCCAACATGGGCTTTTTCTGTTTCATAAAGCGGAATAGTATTTCATTACACACACACACACACTATGTTTTCTCTCTTTTTTATTGTGTTCAGTTAGCCACTGTAGAGTACACCATTAGTCTGTGATGTAGTGTTCCGTTATTCATTAGTTGTGTATGACACCCACTGCTCATCACAACGCGTGCCCTCCTCAATACCCATCACCCTGCCACCCCATGCCCCCGCCCCTCTGTAACCTCAGTTTGTTTCCTGGGGTCCAGAGTCTCTCATGTTCATCTCCCCCTGCAGTTTTCCCTCCCTTTCCCTGTGGTCCTCTGCTCTATCCTTAATGTTCCACCTATGAGTGACACCATATGATAATTGCCTTTCTCTGCCTATTTTATCCTCTAGGATTCTGATGGATTCCTGTCTCACACGGAGGTCTTTCATCCATTTTGAGTTCATCTTTGTGTGTGGTGTCAGAGAATGGTCCACACACACTATGTCCTTCATGCATTCACCCATTGAGACTTAAGTTGTTTCTATGCTTTGGTTATTATGAATAATGCTGCAAGGAACATGGGAGTATATATTTCTTTGAGATAATGGTTTCATTTCCTTTCGATATATTTTCAGAAGTAGGATTGCTGGATTATATGGTAGCACTATGTTTAACTTTCTGAGGACCCTCCACCCTGTTCTCCAGAGTGATTGCACCAGCCTGCATTCCCACCAGCCGTGCACGAGGACTGCCCTTTCTCCGCATCCTCACCAACACCTGTGGTTGCTGATCTTTTTTTGTTTGTTTCTTGTCTTTTAAATAATAGCCATCCTAAAGGTGTGAGGTGATATCTCATTGTGGTTTTGATTTGCATTTCTTGGATGATGAATGATGTTGAACATCTTTTCATGTGTCTGTTGGCCATCTGTATATCTTTTGCAAAGTGTTTATTCAGGTTCTTTGCCCACTTTTGAATTTGGTTGTTTATAGCATTTTTTCATTGTTGTTGTTGTTTTTCTATTGTATAATATGAGTTCCTTATATATGTTTTATATTAACCTCCTATTGGATATTGGGTTTGAAATATTGTCTCCCATTCCATAGGTTGCCTTTTCATCTTGTTGATGGTTTTCCTTCACTGTGTGGAAGGATTTTTTTCCTCACATTCCATTCACTGGCATGTATACCAGCAGAAATAATTCTGTAGTTGAGATTATAACAACTCTAAATTGAAAGGTATGAAGCAATAATATAGAGAGAGAATAAATAGATTATAGAAATATCCATGGGGGGGAAACCTTCTGTAATAAAAAGAAGTATCTTCTGACTTTCAGCAACATTCTATTGAGAATTTCAGAAACTGCAATGTTTCTTATCAACTTTCACTAGTTTTCTGTAGAAGATTTAACTTTGTTTTCCTAGAACCTTGATGATAATATCCCAGACATGCATAATCAAAAAATGATGCTATGCCCCACTTTTTCAAATTGCATTTACTATTTACCAAAAAAATTATAAATTTACAAAATATTTCCTAAAACAAGTCTTGGTGTTTGACAAGGCAATTTTTAGTTTCCCAAAAAATTTATTTTTGTGGAATGTCTTAGTCTCTCACAGGATCAGAGGACAAGCTTTTTAGTTTGACATAAACCTGCTTGTTTATTTTTGCTCTTATTGCCTTTGCTTTTGGTATCATATCCAGAAAATACTTGCCAGGACCATTGTGGAGGAGTTTAACCCTATGTTTCTTCAAAGAGTTGTATAGTTTCAGGTCTTAGGATCAAGTCTTTAATCCATTGTGAGTTGACCTTTGTGTATGGTATAAGACAGTGGTCCAGTTTCACTCCTTTGAAAGTTGTAATTCAGTTTTCCCAATACCATTTATTGAAGAGATTGTCCTATTGAGGTAATCATATAATTGTGGTTCTTCATTTTGTTAATATACTATATCACTTTGATTTGTGAATGTTGAACCATCCTTGCATCTCTGGAATAAATCCCACTTGATCAGTGTGAATGATTGTTTTAATGCACTGTTGAATATGGTTTGCTAATATATTGTTGAGGATTTTTGCACTGATAATCATCAGTGATAATGGCCTGTCATTTTCTTATAGTGTCTTTCTCTGGCTTGGTTATCATAGTAATGTTAACCTTGTAAAATAAGTTTGGAAAACTTCTCACCTCTTCTATTTTTTGGTAAAGTTTGAGGATTGCCATTAATTCTTTTTTTTTAAAGATTTTATTTATTTATTTGACAGAGAGAAATCACAGTAGACAGAGAGGCAGGCAGAGAGAGAGAGAGAGGGAAGCAGGCTCCCTGCTGAGCAGAGAGCCCAATGCAATCCTTATATCAGATCAATTAGATTTTAAGTCAAATACTATATTAAGAGATGAGGAAGGACACTATATCATACTCAAAGGGTCCGTCCAACAAGAAGATCTAACAATTTTAAATATCTATGCCCCTAACGTGGGAGCAGCCAACTATATAAACCAATTAATAACAAAATCAAAGAAACACATCAACAACAATACAATAATAGTAGGAGACTTTAACACGCCCCTTACTGAAATGGACAGATC
>PISX010037871.1:0-10658 GCA_004024625.1 Mellivora capensis
CCCTCAAGCTGAACCCCAGCCCAGGCTGGGGAGCAGAGTGCAGCTCCAGCTTGAGCAGAGCCCGGAAGGTTTCCGTGTTTCTGGGCTCCACCTGCAGCACTGGTGAAGGCAAGTGGATGAGGTAGGGCTCTCGGACCGTCGCAGGGGGCTCTCCCATGGGCCTGCCCGCAGGTGGGCAAGCAGTCTTGGTAGTCCAGTGTACAGCTGGTGCAATGAGACTCCGAAAGGGCAAGTGGTTTGTTGAAGGTGCCCCAGCTGGAATGTAGGACTGTGGGTCCCACTGTCTTCAGACTCTGCTTCCTTCCCTTCCGCCCCCACCCTGCCCTCCCTACCTTCCCCTTCTCTCCCTTCCCCATCCTCCAGAGTTTTCCATGGCCTATAAGCTTTATATTCCTGCTTTCTAACTATGCACATACCTCCCTGGGGATGCGCATGAGAAGGAGAAATGGCCACATGAATTTCCATACCCAGGCTTACTGCCCAGTGTCCCTTAGACCCCACTGCCTGGGTTCTTTTAGGGCCCAGATTTGGGAACACCAGCCTTACTTAGGCCCTGTACCAGTGCTGTGGGGGAAGGGTTGGGGACAATGAGGCCAGGCCAGAAGGAGGTGTTGTGCAGGAAAGGATTGGAGTGGGCAGGTAAGTCCCCCTGTTAGGGCTAATATCCTCCTGTGACTCTCAGTCCTCCTCTGCCCCCATCACCTCATCTTTGGGGCTGTACCAGGTCACCCCATGATACTGTAGGCTGCTCGTGAAGCTTGAATGGAGGCTAAGGGTACTTGAAGAGTCTGACCATTTCCACCCGGGGCTGGCTGGGGAAGGAGGGTGGCCAGGCTGGGACTTGGGGGAGACAAGGGAGGTGCCTGGGGCACCGGATGGAAGGTGGACTGGCTCTTGGTGTTGGGTATCTCAGTTCTGTGCTCAGGCGGCTCATTTGCCTCACCCTAGTCCCTGCTCTGCCGTGTGGTCCCAGGGGTGGAATTACCAACACGAATTGCTGAGCGGAGATAGGATGACTTCAGCTTATCCTTGTGAATGGCTTCCTGAAGGGTAGAAGTGAAAACAATGGAATGAGCTGCCCTGTGTGGGAGTGAGCTTCCCCAACAGGTGGAGTATACAAGTATGGCTTAGTGCCAGCCAAGAAGGCTAATGGTCTCCTTTTTATTGTCGTCATCATCCTCATCTTCATCATTTTACTATCTCTCCCTCTGTACCAGTAAGAGCTTTAGCATGTCATCTCATGTAACGCATATATATGTGTTTGGGCCAGGGATGGGATAGCAGAGCCTCTGACCTTCTGGGTCCTTGCCAGTTCTGAGAGTCTCCTGTTGCAGAAGACGAAGGGCCCTTCTGTTGATATAGGTTGGCTCATCACATTATAGTGATTACTTGGACTTGTCTTGTGACCTTACCTCGTTACCTAACAGGTAAACTCTTTTTTTTTTTTATAGATTTTATTTATTTATTTGACAGACGAGAGATCACAAGCAGGCAGCGAGGCAGGCAGAGAGAGAGAGAGGGGGAAGCAGGCTCCCCGCTGAGCAGAGAGTCTGATGCGGGGCTAGATCCTAGGACCCTGAGATCATGACCTGAGCGGAAGGCAGAGGCTTTAACCCACTGAGCCACCCAGGCGCCCCCTAACAGGTAAACTCTTGAAGGGCAAGGACAGTATCTAATCTTTTTTTTTAACCATTCCCTCTCCTCTTCTATGTCCTGCACAGAATGAGGCACATAGCATGTGTTTAATGAATAGGCATTGAACAGACACAGGAGTAAAGGAGCATTGGAGCTGTCTGTGTACATGACCAGAAGCTCGTGGGGCTCTAACGAGCAAGGCCATGAGGGTAGCTACTGGGAGAGCCTGTGCGACTCCACAGTCCTTGTCCCCCTTCTCCCCACAGCTGAGCCGAGCTCAGGCAAGCCCTGATTGACCTTCCTGCACGTCGTGTGCCCAGCCCTATTCTAGTCTGTAGGTGAAGCAGGGGCCAGCCCAGCTCTGCCTGTAGGAAGAGCTCAGGAGGTCTCAGGGTGGATCAGGGTCTCTGGAGGAGGTCTCAGGGTGAATCAAAGCCGGGAGAAGTCTGTCTGGCAGAGTTGGGACCAGAGTTAGGCCTTGAAGGGTAGGAAGAATGGAGAGTTTGGCAGGAAGAAATAGAGCATTCCAGGTCGGAGTGAGCCAGCAACCCGAGCAAAAGGGCAGAGCAGGGCAACAGTCTCAGAGCAGGGAAGCTGGCCTAGCCAGAGAGAGTGCCGGAGGAAGATAAGAGGGAAAAGAATGCCTTGAATATCCAGGCCCAAAGCCAGAGACCAGAAACTGGGATTCAGAAATCAGGATGTAGAACTCACCACTGAAGACCAAAGTCCAGAACCCAGCCTCGTCCAAGGCTGTCCTCACGGTGGGTGTAAGGCGTCACCATGGGGCCCCAAAGTCCGGTCATGTGAGCTCACTGGGTGACAAGGTTGACTCTTCTGATCGGGTTGGGCCAGGAAACCCAAGATCTGGCCTGAGCCCAGAGCTAGCTCGGTCCCACCTGAAGCCTGCGCCCTCCAGACTGGGTCCTCCCAAGTCAGAATGTGGCGTCTGGCATCACCTGCAGCCCGGGCACCCTGAACTGGGGCAGAAGTCACCCACTGCTCTGCACCCTGGCCCCACGCCCTGCCTTTCCCTCCCAGTACAGGTGGGGATCTCGGCTCCTCCGCTGAACCCAGCTGGGCCCGGCCGCCAGAGGGTGGAGCCGAGGTGCCTGCAGTGGTGCCAGCCCAGCCTGCATGTAGGCGTTGCTCTGCCGGCCTGTCGCGGAGCGTGAGCCTCTGCCAAGGAGCCGGAGCGCTGTGCGATGTGCAGGGTGTCAGGGGTGGTATTGTCGGCGCGCAAATGCTCAACTTTATGTACTTTTAACTAGAGGTGTAACAGATGGCCCCGCTTCTGTCCAAGCCAGGGAGACTGGTGCCCATTCCGGCTGCAGCCAATCAATCCCGCCACTCTGGGGGGAGCTACAAGCTGGGCTGGGAGGCCTGGAGCCAGCAATCGCGCAAGGCTGTCTGCTCGGGCTGGCCCAGTGCTGCCTCTGCCAGCCGCTCAGCCACGAGCCCGGGGAGATAGGAGGGCAGGCAAGTGGCAGAGGCTTGCCTGGGAGGGAGAGCCTGGACCTGCCCGCCAGGACCCACATGGCATGAAGACATTCAAGTCCCCAACCTGCCCCACTTTGTCCTTGTTCTCCTCTGGTCCCTGCTCAGTACCTAAACCCCAAATTTCTGGCCTTGCAATGCTCTGGAACCATAACCCTGGAGTATCCTGCCTGGGGGGCCCTGGCTGCTGCTCAGGACTGGGGATGAGTAGTGGTGCCTTTGGGAGGCATCATCAGGAGACTATAGAAGTCGTCAAGAAGTGCCCCCAGACAGCTAGAGAAGAGGAGACAGCAGGATCCAGGGCTCCCAGAGCTGGGAGAAACTGAATTCATCGATTTGTACATTCATAGTCGGTCAACAAACACTTAGTGAAAGCCTACTATGTGCCACGTCCTTTGCTGCATTTGTGCACGGGGGGGGGGGCACAATGATGAATAGGACACAATTCCTGTCGCCGAGACCCTCTCAGGGAAAGACAGACAAATACATGGGTAATTGGTAAAAGGCTCATAAGCATCTCCACAAGGACGGGAAGCACAGGGCCATTGAACCGTGCCTGGGAGATCCAGGGACGATTCCAACAGGGGCTGGTTCTGAGCTGGGTGTTAAAAGACCAGCAAGAGTTTCCACTGGAGGTGAAGGCAGGGAAGCGCATTTGAAGGGGGAGGAAGAGCATGTACAGACATAATAGGAAAGTGCGTGGTGAAGGTAAGGGTGTGGGAAGATGTGAGTGTGGCTGGGGGTTGCTATATGGGTGGAGAAGTGGAGTGGATGAGACTGGACAGGGGAGGGGCCAGGCCTGGTAAGCGATACCCTGCTCCGTTTCAGCAGGCTGGCAACCTGGCCTGCCAGATCTCTCTCCTCAGTTTTCCCTCCTATGACCCCACTACCCCTCATCCTGCAGGATGGGAGGGAATGAGGAAAGGAGGAGGCAAGGCCTGGCAGCCTGTGGGTAAGGCCAGAACTCAAGGAAGTTACCCTCATCCTGGCTTCCCTCCTTTCTTGTTTTGAGGGCTGAAGCCATGACCAAGGCTGACTTTCCCTCACCACGTACCCGGCTGATTTTGGTCTTCTAAAAATAGCCTTTTTGTAGGTTCCCTAGAGAGGACTTAAAATATTATTCATTCATTCATTCATTCATTCATGCATTCAGCAAGAAATAAGCATCAGCTGTGTTCAAGGCCCAGGCAGGATATTGAGGCAGGCAGAGCATTCATTATACTGAACTGTGAGGAGCTCAAGCCCAGACCCAAGAGGAAGACAGGAGTCTGGACAGGGGTCCTTCTGTTTGCAAGAAACAGAGGTATACTTGAGTAATCCAAGAAAAAGGAGGACCTTAGTATTTTTTTTTTAAGATTTTATTTATTTATTTGACAGATCACAAGTAGGCAGAGAGGCAGGCAGAGAGAGAGAGAGAGAGAGAGAGAGAGAGAGGAGGAAGCAGGCTCCCCGCCGAGCAGAGAGCCCGAAGTGGGGCTCGATCCCAGGACCCTGAGATCATGACCTGAGCCGAAGGCAGAGGCTTAACCCACTGAGCACCCAGGTGCCCAGGAGGACCTTAGTATTGAAGCACAGGGCTTGGAATTGCAACTGGGCTCAGAAAGCACTCTGGGACCAGGCCAGCTCTGGAGACTAACTTCCCTTTCATGATAAGGTTGAAAGGCACTCCATAGGATCTCTCTTTCCTTTGTGTGTGTCTCTTCTCATTAATAGCAAAGCAATTATTATTATTATTCTAGGAGGAGGAATGATAGCTAACAAGTTCTGAACAGGTACCAAATGCCCATCACATTGGTTTCCATGCTTATCTCAGTAAACCTCTTAAGAACTCGAGGAGCGAATATCATTACCCCATTTTACATATGAGAACACTGAGGCTCCAGGAGGTTGGTATCCTGCCCCAGGGTCAATTCAGGAAGTGGAGGAGTCAGGATCCTCACTCAGGGCGGCCTCTGGCGCCCCAGCTCATAACTGCTTCTGACCTCTGTGCAACATCGAGAGCTTCCTGGATTCCCTCATAATTTCTCATAACCGTGACTTGCACTTGACCAGCCGGCCTCTCTGCATCTCTCTGCATCACCTCGGCTAACTGCTCTAGTCTCTCCATATTTCATAGTTCAAATTCCCAGGAGAAGAAATCGGATTGGCCCGGCTCATCTTTTAATGCCAGGCCACATTGCAAGCAGCTGCCCAGCCAAAGAGCTTGCAGGGAGGGCCACGTGCAATCACAGATCAGTGTCGTTGATACATTCAGGGGTAGAGAGAAGATCATACAAAGGGTAAAAGTGCAGAGTGCTACAACAGAGGTACAAGAAAAGGATGAGGGGAGACTTCATGGAGGGCAATGTATGGTTTGGGTCTTGAAATAAGACAGGATTTGGGGAGCAGACTTAGTAATAAGGATTTCCTGAAGAAAGGAAGAGCGTGAACACGGGTGTTGGACTGGGGCATGAGTCACATTCAAGGACCACTGAGGAGTTCTGCTTATTAAGAGAGTGGGCTGCCTGGGGTAGAAGCCAAAAGGCAGGACTTGAATGCCAACAGGAATGTCAGCTTAATTCAGTAGGAGTCATGGAAGGTCTCTGAGCAGGAAAGGGAAGTAAACTTTTGGTAGGATGACCCTATGCCCAGGGCAATTCCATTTTATGCCTTTTACCCCACTGTAATTATTATTTTTTTATTCCTTTTTTTTTTTTTTTTTAAGATTTTATTCGGGATGCCTGGGTGGCTCAATGGGTTAAGCCTCTGTGTTCGGCTCAGGTCATGATCTCAGGGTCCTGGGATTGAGCCCTGCATTGGGCTCTCTGCTTAGCAGGGAGCCTGCTTCCCTACCCCCACCCCGCCCCCAAGCCTGCCTCTCTGCCTACTTGTGATCTCTGTCTGTTAAATAAGTTAAATCTTTAAAAAAATTTTTTTTAATTGTAAATATTTTATTCATTTATTTTAGAAAGAGATAGAGAAGCAGTGGCGCCTGATGCCAGTTTCAATGTCAGGATCCCGAGATCATGACCTGAGCCAAAGTCGAGAGTCAGACGCCTCACTGACTTAGCCACCCAGGTACCCCTATTATTTTTATTCTTAAAGTTTATTATTACTTTACAGAACCCCTTTTTACTCTCAAAAGCGTCCAGATTTGAATTGTAAAGTACACAGTCACTCCAGCTTTAGAATCTGTGGGCTGTTACTCAGCTAGGATGGATGAGGGTGGGGCAGGCTGATCGTAGATAAGGATATTGCCCTAGTCCAGGTTAGGAAGGCCAGAACCAGATGGTGGCACAGAAGGTAGAACACAAAGGAGTATGGGCAAGAGACAGGGCTAATGCAGAAGTGGTCGGACCTGGCAGGTGAATGGATTTGGTGGGGTGAGGGAGAAGGAGGTAGTCCAAGTGACTCCTAGATGTTCATCTTGATTGCTGGGAAGAATGGTGGACGTCTAAAGGCATGGCTTGTTGGGGCCCTAAGGGGGTGGAGATGATGGTGGTTATGATGAGTCTGAGGTGTTCTGGGACATCTGCTCAGAGATGCTCACAGGAAGTCGGACATGACAGACAGGAACTCGGAAGCTGCCAGTTAACGATTCTTCCGAAGAGATGGCTCATGGAAGCCAGGAGAGTAGTGAGCGTGGTGGAGACAGGAAAAGGGCAGAGTAAGACAAGACTGGAAGCTGAATCCTGGAAGATCTCTGTATTGGGGAGGTTGGAGGGGAGAGAGGAGTCAGAGGGGCCTAAGGAGGAATAGTTGGAAGGTTAGGAGGAAAACAAGGGAAGCTAGTGACCTAGAGATGATGGACATTTTTAGAGAGGAAATTGGCATTAAATCCTGCAGAGTGATCAGTGAGGAATACAGAGTCAATGTCCAGCAGGTTTGGCAATGCCAAGGTTATAGGCAGTTTTAAGAGGCCCACATGGTGTTAGGGATGTTGCATGAAGAGTGAATGGCAAAGAACTAGAGGCAATTAGGGTGATTTCTCATTCAAAAAGTTGGGGAGAGGGAAACCTGGGTGGCTCAGTTGGTTAAGTGTCCACCTTTGGCACGGGTCATGATCTCAGGGTCCTGGGATCGAGTTCTGCATCAGGCTCCTTGCTCAGCAGGGACCCTGCTTCTTCCTTTGTCTGCAGCTCCCTCTGCTTGTGCATGCTCTCTCTCTCTCTCTCTGGCAAATAAATAAAATCTTTTTAAAAAGTTCAGGAGAAAAAGGGAGGGAAGGTAAGATGGACAAGATGTAGGAGAAGATGCTCAACGGAGGAAGTTCTGGAAAACGCTGGAGAGATTGGGCCCTTAATAAGGAGGAAAAATTCTTCTTCTTGGGGACAGGAGGGAAGAAAATGGATGAGTAATAGGGAAATTCTGGGATGAACTGATGAGTTTGGGGCCAGGCGGAAAGGGAAACATTTGAAGATTGGGCTCCATATTCTTGGTCAATTTATTTATTTATTTATTTATTTATTTAAAGATTTTATTTATTTACTTGACAGAGATTACAAGTAGGCAAGAGAGGCAGGCAGGGAGAGAGAGGAGGAAGCAGGCTCTCCGTGGAGCAGAGAGCCTGATGTGGGGCTCGATCCCAGGACCCTGGGATCATGACCTGAGCGGAAAGCAGAGGCTTTAACCCACTGAACCACCCAGGCGCCCCAAGGGTTTTTGTTTTTTTTAAATGCCTACTGGTGAAGCATGAGTTGAGGCAGCATAAATGGGCCAGTTTTTTCACCCGTTCCAGCACCCCAGGTGTAGGAGCCAGAAAGTGGATGGCAGTGTTGCTTAAGGCTGGAGATGGTAGGCAGGATGGCAGGAAGCACATTGTTGAAATGGCTGGTAAGGAGCCAGGGTAGAGAGAGAGGAAGTAAAGACTGGGGGAACATGGGGGAAGATGGAGGGGAACTAGAGAATGAATTAGTAGAAAGGAGGAAAAGAGTGAGGCGAAGGATAGGAGATTGGGATCAAAGAAGAGAGCTGCAGATTCTGAAATTCTGGAGTTTTCAGGGGTGAAGGGTGGTCATGCCAATTAGTGGCTGGAGAGAAGTAAAAGAAACTGTCCAGAATGGCGTGGCTTAATACCATTGAGGGACTTGCAGAGAGAGTAGATCTTTAATGTTCTCACCGCAAAAAAGATACAGGATGTTTTAGTGGTAATCATGTTGCAATATGTGTACCCAACACATTGTACACTGTAAGCTTATACAATGTAATATTTCATGTATATATCAATAAGTCTGAAAAAAGAACATATCAGAATGACCAAATGTATTGATCAAAATGATCAACTGATCGAAATTAAACTAAATTAAAATTGCCTCTAATCCCACCCTTCCACTACTACTAAAGTTAACATATTGGTGAGTAGTTTTTCAGAACTTGATGAATACGTACTTTTTTAAAAAATGAAGTGAGGGAATCACATAATTGTTTCTTTTTTTTTTAAGGTTTTATTTATTTATTTGATGGAGATCACAAATAGGCAGAGAGGCAGGCAGAGAGAGAGAGAGGAGGAAGCAGGCTCCCCGCTAAGCAGAGAGCCCGATGTGGGGTTCGATCCCAGGACCCCGGGACCATGACCTGAGCAGAAAGCAGAGGCTTTAACCCACTGAGCCACCCAGGCGCCCCATAATTGTTTCTTAAATAACTTTCAATTTTGGAATAATCTTATGTTTCTAGAAAACTTAACAAAGGAGTGCCTGGTGGCTCAGTGGGTTAAGTGTCTGCCTTTGGCTCAGGTTGTGATCTCAGGGTCCTGGGATCCAGCTGGGCATAGGACTCTGCTCAGCAGGGAGCCTGCTTCCTCCCCCGCCCCCTCCCCCACCCTGCCTGCCTCTCTGCCTACTTGTGATCTGTCTGTCAAGTAAATAAATAGAATCTTTAAAAAAAAAAAACCTTAATGAAGGTAGTACAGTGCATTTCTGTACTCCCCTTAGCCAGCTTCCCTCAGTGGTAACATCCTACATTATCGGGGACATTTGTCAGAGCTAGGAAGCCAGCGCTGGTGCATAAGGAGTCACTGAGCACCACACTTGATTTGGCTTTCGCTGGTTTTCCCCCAAATGTCTTTTTCTGACTTCAGGACTCCACCAGTCCCCACATCGCATTTGGTGCACATACTTTTTTGCAACCTGTTTGTTTTACTTAACATTTTGTGTAAACACTTTCCGATGATGCTAAACATTCTTCCATGCCTTCATTTCTATGTCTGCATGCTTTTCCAGTGGTGCCTGTGCCACTCCCAGTCCCTACTGTGGGGTGTTGATGTCGTTTCCAGTTTTCACTCTTATAAATTGGGATGAGCCCCTTAAAGGTAAATCGTTTGGACTGTCCTTGCTTATTTCCTACTATACATTCCTGCATATGGCAATGCCGGGGCAAAAGGGATCCCCCTTGTAGAAGCTGAGGATACTTCTCCTTCCTGCAAGGTTGTACCAGGCTACTCTCACAGCAGCAGCATTTGGGCTTTTTTTTTTTTTTTTAAGTTTACAAAGGGGAGGGTTGTGGGTGCAGAAGACCTTAAGAAGAGCTGTCTTTCATTTCCAGATCCCTCTCTCTACACTCAACTCTTCTAGGCAATGGGTCTTGTTCAGTGGGCCCTGAATGCAGCTAGCAGCTGGGGCAGGGGTGTGGTGTGGCCAGGCTATGGCCCCTGGGCTCTGGGGAGATCTCCTGTGTTGGGAGCTGGGGAGGAGGCCTGAGAGGCTGCCTAGGCTTTGTTCTTTTGCCAGGAGCTGAGCTGTCGGGGAGGGAAAGGACGAGGAGAGGCTGTAAGGGGAGAGGGAGCCTTCCTCTCCCCCCATGAAAGCTGAGAGGCAGGAGGGCAGCTCCCTGGGCCAGTCGGGGGGGCAGCAGACGGATTGGGAAAAACGTAACCTCCTCGAGACGCATGCTCCAGTTCAAGCAGAAGGCATTAAGGATGAAATATCTCCCGAGCAACAATTCATCTCTAACTGGGAGGAGAGGGACTCGCTGACATTTAGTTGTGATCAGGGGCTGCACACGTCTGTCTCCAGAAGCCTAACAGGAGCGTGGCCGCCTGTGTGTGTGAGAGACTCTGTGTGTGTGTGGCTGTGTGTGTGTGTGTGTGTGTGAGAGAGAGACCGGGTATGAGGGGCTGTGTGTCCCTCTAGTGAAGCAGTGGGCATAGGGGTGACATGGTGTGAGAGCAGTCGTGTGTGTAACAGGATGTGAAGGATTATGTGGGACTGTGGTGGAGAAGGGTCTGCACATGGGACAGTTCACGGGTGAGAATCTGCATGTGATTGTGAGGACCCTTTAGGGGCATGTCTGTAAGAGGGGCTTGGAGCCCATGGGAGCCTGGGGGTGATGTGGAAGAGGTGTGTGGGATTGAGCAAGGGTATGCTAGGGCATTGCATAATATTGTACATGTGACAGTGAGAATCACCCTGAAATTGGCCTTGAGACCTCATGAGATTGGGTAAGAGGTATTAGATGTGACAATGACCCCCCACCTCCCTAGATCTCAGGCCTCTGCCAGCCCATCAGGTGCCTTTGTGAGGATTAGAAAAAGGTACCCCTTCCTCCACAAAGAC
>PISX010037872.1:0-10670 GCA_004024625.1 Mellivora capensis
AATTATCATATGGTTTCACTTATTTGTGGAGCATAACAAATAACATAAAGGACATGGGGAGATGGAGAGGAGAAGGGATTTGAGGGAAACTGGAAGGGGAGGTGAACCATGAGAGACTATGGACTCTGAAAAACAACCTGAGGGGTTTTGAAGGGGCGGGGGGTGGGAGGTTAGGGGAGCCTGGTGGTGGGTTTTAGGGAGGGCACATATTGCATGGAGCACTGGGTATGGTGCAAAAACAATGAATACTGTTACGCTGAGAAGAAATAAAAGTAAATAAAAAAAATAGATTTCCCATAAATTTTTCTTTTTTGCCTTTGATAGATGAAGTATTTTTTAATTTTAATTAATTTATTTTATTATTAAAGTTAATAATTTTAATTTATTTATTTTTGATAAATGTGGTAGAAGTTGCCTGGGTATTCACAAACAGATTTCCTCTTACCCCTAAACCCACTGCTAGGCAATATTTCCCTGTCTTCCTTAGAGTTACATATGACCATGAGTGACTCATTTCTAGACCATGAAAATGCAGGTGAACTTGACATACACCACAACTCGGATTGCATTATAAAGACTTCCTACAAACTGCCCCAGTCGCCCTCTGTCCACTGGAACATAGAACTTATTATCCTAGGAGGCAGTGGAACAACTAAATAGAGAGACCCAGGTAGGTCTCTGACTTACCATTGGAAAGCCACCACTGAGTACATTATTGGATTTTATGTGATTGAAAAGTGAGCACATATAATGTTACACTACTAAAGTGTGGGAGGTTATTTGTTTCAAAGCATAGGCTACCATCAACTGTTACAGAAATCAATACGTTGGCATTGGCTTAGTAGTTGGTTTTTGGGGGGCAAGTAAAGAGATAAATTAGGCCAGAAGAGAAAGAGCTTTGTTTTGTTGTGACAAAATATTTGGTTGCCTTCAATTTTAGAAGGCAGCCTACTTGATTCTTCACCTCTAGAGAAGGTGGTAGTAAAAAGTCAAAATAGTTGTGTATCAAATTGTATTGATTTGACTTATCACAGTGTTACAAAAGAAGAGAGGAAGTCACGCACGAGTAGCCTACTTTCCAAAGAGATGACCACGACAATTGAGATACCAGATTCCACAATGTTGGAAAAGAAAGCTGCTGCCAGATCTCAAACAGTAACAGGTAAGACTGAAAGAGATTTTTAGTCATTAAAGCCAGGAAAATATTCTTAGTTGAACTAAATAGCTCAAGTCTGAGGCCGCCTTTCCCGAATGGTATAGCCTTCCCAAATATGATTTCACATAAAAACAAGGTAATCACCATTAAGTTGAGAAAAAGAATAGGAAAAGGTTTATAAGAAAGAAAAAAAAAGATAAGAACATATAATAAAATAAATAAAACAGAGAGAATTATGTCCAAGAAAGGGCCTCGACTATGTCTATAGGGACTTGGAACCACTTAGAAGAAAATTGATCAGAAGCATACAGAGTTTATGAGAGAAATGAATTTCCAAAGAACTCACAGGTGGAGACTGAAAAGCCCTTGGCTGGCCAGGCTTTAAAGAAGCCCTGGGCTTTGAACTTACACAGGCAGGAAAGAAGCTATGAAATGCGATCAACCTGCAAGGAGAGCGTACACCTCCTTGGTCGGTCCTCACTTCAGACAAGGGAGCTCTCCCCAGAGAGCCAGTAGCTATATTGGACTTCTGATTTTAAAAAAAGGAATTTCCTGTACTGCCAGGACAGAGAGACCTCTGTTCACCAAGAATTGCTCTGTTCACCAAGATTGCTGAGAATCAAGGTCTCTCCTCTCCTTAATTTTTCCAATAAGTCTATGATGTTTTCACCCTGCCTCTCCTGCACTATTATGTTTTGTACATGAGTTGAGAGTGGATAATAGATGCTTTGGCTTTGTTAGAGCACAGGTCTCTAGAAAACAAGGAGGTAACTCCTTCTCTGGTGGATAGAATGGCTGTATCACCAAGAAGTCCTGGATTTTCAGCTGGGTTCAGTGACTGGATGGGGCTTTCATTTATCTTCTTTAGGTAAGGGGCTGAATTTACCAACTGAGAGTTGGTAACAATTTCCTCTTCTTTCTTGGCTATCTAATCAACTTCATTTCTCATCCTTCCTTACTGATGTCTAATATGATTAAGTTCTAGGCAATGTTACTACTTCCAGAACTGAGCCATAAAAACCTGGATACTTCTAAACACAAATCAATCTCTGCATTTCCCATAAGCCTATGGCAATATGTTTATATCTCTATATACCTGTTTTTTTTCCTTTTCACTAAACAGTTAGTGAAATGAATTCTAAAACAGTAGAGATGGGGATGTATACAGAGGGGTGGCTATCACAGATTTGGGAGGCCAGAGAAAGCATTAAAGATATTTATATCTAAGCTAACAAATGGAGATAGAGAAATTAGAGGAGCTTCTGGGTCAAGGCAAGATACTATCCAAGCAAAAGGAAAAGGGAAGGAGACCCAGAGGCACAAAAAATCCTGTGTAGCACAATATATCCTTAGTCTTCATAATGTCAGGGTCCTAAAATGCTTCTTCAAGCGATTGCATCTGTATATCTTTCTCCCAGGACTCTCTGGTTGCCTGCACCTGTTTTGCCCCCATGCAGAAAGCCAGAAGTGCTAAGAAACTGATACCCTTCCCTCCCCAGGATTTGGTATATGAATAGTCTACATCGCTTGCCTCTGAGATGGTTTTACTACGGTGCTCATGAACAGAGTTCCCTGGAGTTCCGTAGCCATATGAAGCTTTTATAAACAACTGTGGTGCTGTGCTTAATAACCCAGTCATGGCTTCTCTGCCTCCACTCTCCATTACCACACCGGTGCATCCTGATAACTCCCCATCACAGTACACGTATGTGAAGCCTTGTCTCGGGGTCTGCTTTTGGGGGAAACAAACTACCACACCATGATGTAACTGAGGAATTAAGAAAAGACCAAATTGATTAAAACAGGGAATACATTGACCTTTGAACAAATGGGTGTTAGGGGCACTATTCATGCAGTCTAAAATCTACATATAAGTTTTGACACCCCAGAAACATAACAACTAAGAGTCTACTGTTGACAGAAAGCCTTACCTATAACATAAACATTCGGTTGATACATATTTTGTATGTTTTACACCATATTCTTATAATAAAGTAAGCTAAAGGGACACCTGGGTGGCTCAGTCAGTTAAGAATCTGCCTTCAGCTCAGGTCATGATCCCAGAGTCCTGGGATTGAGTCCCACATCAGTCTCGCTGCTCAGCAGGGAGTCTGCTTTTCCCTCTGTCTGCCCTCTCTCTCTCTCTGGCAAATAAATAAAATCTTAAAAAAAGTAAGCTAAAGAGAAAATGTTATTAAGGAAAATCATAAGGAGGAGAAAATACATTTAGCACTGCAGTGGATTTAGCAAAAGAAACCTGCATTTAAGTGGACCTGCACAGTTCAAACCTGTCATTCAAAAGCTGACTGTATAAGGAAGATAATTTATAAAAATGCATATGGGAAGGTCTCATTCCTGCTTTATCTGAAGGGCATTTAAATACTGCTGCATGGCTTGTTAATAACCAATAGAAATATAGTTAGACATTAGATCTGTGTTAGAAAAAGTATCCATCCAGAAGCAAGAGAAAAATGGATCAGTGTGGGGACAGATGGAGCAAAACCAGGAGAAAGGAGAGAAATTTGGAGATTTTGTTTTGTTTTGTTATGTTTTTAAAGATTTTATTTATTTGATAGACAGAGATCACAAGTAGGCAGAGGCAGGCAGAGAGAGAGGAAGAGAAGCAGGCTCCCTGCTGAGCAGAGAGCCCGATGTGGGGCTCGATCCCAGGACCCTGAGATCATGACCTGAGCTGAAGGCAGAGGCTTTAACCCACTGAGCCACCCAGGCACCCCCCCCTTTTTTTTAAATTTTTAAAATATTTTATTTATTTATTTGACAGAGATCACAAGTAAAATTTGGAGGTTTTTAAAGTAATCAAGATGAAAGTAATAACTTGAACTTTGGTGATGGACAACTAGATGGAGAGGTAAGAGGCCTTGAGAAAGATTTCGGTTCGGTGAGAATCAAATGAGGCAAATCAGATAGACAGGACTGATAGAATGTGAAGAACAAGAAAGAGGATTAAAATCAAGGACATTCCTTGGGAGCTGGTTTGAGACACTGGATGGAAGGTGACAGCCTTTTCTGAAACAGGAAACCTAAGAGTTAACCAAAATGAACCAAAAGGAGGTAAAAAATGCTGTTTGGGGCATGATGAATTTGAGGTGACAGCCAGATAGGTAAATAGATGTATCTAGTAATCAGTAAGATTTATGGATAAGAAATTCAGGAAACTGATCAGAGCTGGAGCTATAGCTTTGAGTATTACTTAAATATGGATGTTAATAGAAGCAGTAAGTGATGATACCCAGTGAGAGCTTTGCAGAGCAGTGGTCGGTTCTACCCGGAGATGCTGCTCCCTTGAAGACAGTTATTTATTTATTTTTCCTGCCTCTCATCACAATGATTAGAAAAGATCTCATGGATTTTATTTAGAGAGCAGAGGCCAACTATGAAAGATATCTTACTAGACAGGTATTTAATAATGTATGTGAAATACCTATTTGTCATTATCTGAGCCTATGACCTAAATATTTTTTTCATATAAATACAAAATTTATTTTGTAAAATTTTTGTATGCATTGTATTTTCCAGAAATGAAACTGTGTATTAGAAATGATTTTATGTAGTTTTCTTTGGCTATTTACAAAAAGCCATTCACTATTATGGAATATAACCTACTGATATAAAATAGCTATACTGGTTATGATATTCATGTTGTATTACAGTGTAATACAATGTATTACAGTCATATCTGTTTGGAATGTTTGTTGTTATAAGCACACATATATATGACAGAGATTTGAAACTTAGATACATTAATAGTTGTTTCATATTATTACCCACATAATTTGAGCATAGCATAATAAGAAAATGGGAAATTATGACACTGACTTCTTTTATATCTGAATTTCCAATTGTATTCAACTTGAATTTGATTCAATTTGAATACGTGTTTCCCCATGACTTCGCTACAGCCTTCTGTACTATTTTTTCTTTTTATACATTGTTCCTTAGGATGCTATCTATTGAAGGATATTGTCTCCATGTCATTTTGAGCACTAGAAACTGAATTTTGAGGTAAGCAATGTATTTTCTGTGATATTTTATCACGTCCTCTTGTGCCATCACAGAGGATTATGTCAGCACTATAAGATTTCCTCATTTTATCTTATTAGACTGCCTGTAATTTAAATTGATATGTCACTTCTACTGAGATTAAGGATATTTTCCTTTTTATTCATACCATTGACAAATCGGTCTGGTCTATATTTATCCTAACATTTTTAATCTAGTGTCCAGCCACACGTCTGATTTTTCAGTTCCTACGCTTCTTGGTCATGATGTCTTCTCATCATCTGAACTATATTAAAATCGAACATTCTCATAGTTGACACACAGAGTCTGATATCTTAATTCATTTTTTCATGTGTATCACTACTTTTTTTTTATTTTTTTCAAAATCTTAACTGGTCAAACTATACTTGTGTTTCAATAAAGATTTACAAATACAAAGTTCTTCTCTTTTCATCTAGGCATTAAGGGACAAATTCATTTTCACTGATGTATATATTTTATAGAGCTCACTCTGACAGCATGTATAGTAAGATTAGAATGTTACAGATTAGATAACTGTGACCCCTGGGCAAGGATGACGCACACAATATTGTCTACATGATGTAGATATTTTGTAGAAGTTGATTCTGTCGGTAATTTTCAGGAGGCCACACTTACATATTGGAACCTTCACTTTTCTAGGAGTATTATTGTTGTCTGAACAAATGATTAATGCCAATACGAAAATAGAAATATTTTAGTAGAAATATTATCGCAATGGAACCAAATTTTATGGGTCACTGCTCAAAGAGATGATTGTATTCTGTTGGATCAAATTGCATATTCTAAATGCCATTTCCTATAAAAGCTCACTTCTTAGCACTTTTTTGGGCTCTGGGTCTTTCTACCTTAAGTATCAGAAGAGCGCTTGACTTCAGAGGGATCCCCCCGGTGGAAAGGCTGTTCCTTCCTTCAGGGTCAGAGAAATAAACGGAACTGATCACATGGAGGAGGAGAGCTGCATGTGAGCTGGCACGGACGACAAATGATCGCCTAACATTAGGTTAAGTGTTCCTTTACGAAGGTGTTTTTAGTTTACATCCGTGGCCTGTACACGACATTTTGCAGTGGTTCTGAGGAGTCCTGTGACCTCAGGTTATCAAGCCCAATATTTCCTCAAGCTCTGACACTTTGTACCTCCGTGACTCGAGAGGTACTATCATGCTCTTCCACGGATCCTCAGAGCAGTGAGAGAATATTTGTATGAAACAATTTGGAAATTGTCAAAATTCAAACAGACCATTACTGTCAGAACTTAAAATGGCACAAAGCTTTTTTTTTTTTCCCTTTTTCCCCCGCCACTCATTCTAAAAAATTCAGTTCTTTCCACTCTGCTGTGATGCTGTTCTATCTGTCCTTACAAGCACTGAAGCCATGAGTAACAATTAGCATGTCAGAGCAAAACCCAGGTCTATCATGGTAATAATTTTTTCTCATGTATTCTTTTTATTACTTTTGACTGCATGCAAAATATGTGAACACTTCATGAGGTATCTACTGCTAAATAAATCATTCCCCAATTAGTGGCTTAAAACAAAACTTAATTATTTTGTCGTGTTCTGCTGTCAGGGAACTGGGCAGGGCTTAGCTGGGGCCTCTGCTCCAGGACCTCTCACCAAGCTGCAGTCAAGGACCACAGCCATTGGCAAGTTCAATGGGAGCAGGATCCGGTTCCCAGCTGAATCTGTGGTTGTTGCCCGGATTCAGTTCCTCTAGGGCTGTGGGCTTGAGGGCTTCAGTTCTAGGCTGACTGTTGAACCAGCGCTGCCTCACTTCCTGGCCAGGTGGCCCTCTGCACCAGAGTCGTCACTCACAGGAGACAGGGAGGGAAGTCACCATCTTTTATAGCCTGGCCATGGGGTGTCACCTCATCCCTGGGCCGTACTCTCTACATTCACAGCAAGTCATTGCCCGCAGCCCAGTGTGAGGGGAGGTGATTACACAAGAGTGTGCACAGCAGGAGATCAACGGGAGCCACGTCAGAATCTGCCCACCACACATATACTCGTATTACATCGATTTTTGTAACTCAAATCTCATAAATTCTCTCAAGAGCACCTTGATTGATGAATGCATGTGGTTTGGGAGAGGAATGGTTTACTTATTCATTCAAATGCATATACTTCTTTGATAAACCCCATGCTAGGTGCTCAGCGTATGGGAGTGAATACCTGATCCTTTCCTCAAGGGGCTCAACCTTGTGCATGGTGGGAGACAGACACATGAGGAAGGTTGTGAACAGGGCTGTAAGGAGGGTGAACTGTGAGCGGTGAGGCCTTCCCATGCCAATATACCCCCTTTGTATGATTTCTCAAAGTATGTGGCCTACTGTTAGGTGAGTAATAACATCCTTTTACTCTTAAAATTTGTTTTATTCAGTTAACCATCGATGGTCACTCCTTACTCCCTCATAGTGAAATGGGGGCTAATAAAGATAATTATAAAACCATGGTACAGGTCTGAATAGTTGACCCGAAGAAAGGAACGGTCACCTCCACGCTGGGGAGCAGTCAGGAAAGGTCTTCATGGGGAGATGGAGTTAGACATGAGTCTTGAAGGTCAATATCCCTGTCGATGGCTGGGTACATATGGTGGTGGAGCCACTTAGCAAGGCAAGGAATACATGAAAAGAAGCAGGTTTAGATACAGTGTGAAAGATGATCTTAGGGGCGCCTGGGTGACTCAGTGGGTTAAGCCTCTGCCTTTGGCTCAGGTCATGATCTCAGGGTCCTGCAACTGAGCCCTGCATCAGGCTCTCTGCTAGGCAGGGAGCCTGCTTCCCCCTCCCCCTCTGTCTGCCTCTCTGCCTACTTGTGACTTCTCTCTCTGTCAAATAAATAAATAAAATCTTTTAAAAAATGATCTTGAGATCACAGTAATCCTGGTTCAGATGAAGAAAATAGAATCTATGCGCTCTAGTTAAAGAAAAACAAAACAAAACGGGATTTTAAAAAGGTTCTTGCACAATTCCTAAAAGAGGCTGGCCCTGAGCTGAGGCATCATGGGTCCACTTCCTATGTGAGAAAAAGCTGTCCTTGAGCCTGACTCTCTGGAAATGGAAATGCATCGCTGCATGCAATGTTTGCTCTAGTCTCACATCTGTAAATGTGGTTGTAAGAACGTCTGGAAAATGCAGTCATTGGGTTCTCCGGCCCTGCTTGAAGGGCATGGGAATGGTGGGAGCCATCAGTTGCATGGTAACGTTGAATATTTGGTTTGAGGTGCCTGTGGGACAGTATTGTGGAGAAGTCCAACAAGCTTTGGATAGACAGGGCTGAAGTTCAAGGGCAACCTACACACCAGAGGTCTGGGGGTAGCTGAAACTCCAAAAATGTGTATCACCCAAAAAGAATGTGAGAACCAACAAAGGCTCCTAACAGCTCTCTGTGGTACTGTATATTCATTTTTTAGGAAGAGCCAAGAACATTAGAAACCCTAAGTTGCCAAGAACCAATTAAAGCATCTATTTCAACTTTTGCCTGATATTTGCATTTGTTGGCTCCCTCGCTAAATTAGTGAGCAACGACACTTAGCTTAATATCTTTTAAAACTACCCCTCCCATTGTCAGACAATGTGTTGTCTCTGACCCTGTGTTAGATTCATCCAAAGTTATTCTCCCCCAAACCTCCACCCATTCACTTTTTTTTTTTTTTTTTGGTACTGGGAGCCTCCCAGAATATGTTTGTGCCCCATTTCCTTCAAATATCTATCAAAACTCACAGGGAATTTATAATATTGTCAGCCTCTTCTTCGAATAGATCACAAGCCATAAGTTACTTTGAATGCTTGGCAAACATTTCTGTAAAGGGTTCTATTTCCTGGTATTCTGTGGGTCGCCAGGGTTTTGAAGAGATTTCTGAAGCTTGATCACCACCACTCTAACCCCCAGCTTCACAACCCCTGCACCCACTGGGGCATCTCACTGACTCCCCACCCCCCTCTGAGCCAGCTGGTGAGGTGCAGCCACTGTTCACCCCTGGGGGTCAACCAGTTAGCAGGTGGGTCTGTACCTCTCCTCCATGACTCTTCTCACCACACTTCCTCATCTCAATTTTCTCATCTGAAGTGTTCCCTGGACGACAGCAGCAGACTGAGAGAAAATCCGATACCCATAAGTGAGGAACCCCAGGGCCAGATAAACACAGAGAAATAGATCTCAGGATTCCATGTTGAAGGATATGATTTTTGAATTTTAAAATATGACTTCGCAGAGACTAGGCACACTTAAGTGCCTGGTGCGGATAGCAAGAAAAGGCAGCCGAGGTCTGGAAAAGCAGGCTGATGCTAGATGGCATTTCATTCAATGGGATTGGTTTGCTAAGGTGAGTTGTAGCAGAGTAAAGCTAACATTTTGTTTTGTTTTGTTTTGTTTAAATTCAAGTTAGTTAATTTTGGGGAAGCTAACAGTTTCTAATCTGTTATGTATTATAGATACTGTGCTAGAACTTTCATTTACTGGTTTTAGTTAATACCTTCCAGTAAGGCAACTATTATTCTCTCTTTATCCTAGACAGGAAAACAAAAGCTCAGAGATGTTAGGTAACATGTATTAATAAGATGTATTAATAACCGGTATTAATAAGTTCATCCTTTAACAGTGCTCCTTACTGTACTGCAGCTGAGAAGCCTGGCAGGGTACAAAACAAAGATCCTTTTCAGTCTGTCCTATTGCTCAGTGGATTAATTTGACCAGATTTAGGCTCCAAGGAGAATTCTTAGGATGCTCTCATTTTGTATTTTTTTTTTGCTTTATTTTCCCCAGAAAATAGCTCTCTATTATCATTGCATTGATAAATCCCCATCCAGAACATCTATCCTGAGTAGCATCCCACCTGGGAGATCTTGGTTCTCAGTTTAACTTCCTCCCTATATGTCTCATGTTGCTTTAGGGCTTTGGTGCCAGGCAGGATCCTAAAACTAGGTATGATTGTCTTCATCAACTTCTGAGATTAACCGCATCCCTCCTGCCTACAGTGAGGAGAAGTTTGGGATGCATTAACGATAAATCTCTTAAGACAGCTAGGATATTGTTTACGAAATTTGAATTGCAATCTCACTGCTATTGGCTGCTTGTTTATTGACTTAAAGAATATTATTATTTGGGCTGGAGACAAGATGGCGGGGAACTAGGAGGATGCTCTGGTTCAACCTGTCCCCTAAAGTGAGCTGATTACCTACCAAGGAACTCCGATCACTCATGAAATCAGCCTGAGATCAAAATTCTACTCGTCAGGATCTCTACGGGGGCAGAAGATGCCAGTGGGATGTCAGGATCTCTACAGGGGCAGAAGACGCCAGTGGGCAGGTAAAGCCGAGCGGGAACACCGGACTGGTATCGGAAGATAAACAAAAGGGGGAGGGAGCCACCAGAGGAGACGCATTGGGAAGTAATACCCCAATACGAGAGTCCCCTAAGACTGGGGACCAGCATTAACTTGAAGACCGATAAAAAGC